>JAXIVJ010008012.1:0-15000 GCA_036785665.1 Chirona hameri | reverse complement strand
GCCCCACTCGCTCCATCCGCCAAGACCGCGACACTCGCCCGGTCCATCGACGCCGGGTCCGTCAACTTTTACTGCAGCGTTTGTCCGCCGCTCAAGCGTCGTCGCGCGGCAACGAAGCTCGTCAACACAGAGCTAGCCGCCGCGATGGACCGGACAAAGGTGTCCAACCGCGATGCAATCTACGTCCTGACGGCGGCGGCTCGGAGCCTGGGACACAAACCTGAAGAGCTGGTCATCAACCGCGAGTCATTTGGCAAGTCGCGGATGCAGTTCCGGAATGCTAAGGCCGCTGAGATCGAGGCCGCCTTTGCTCCAACCGCCCCGCTTACAGTTCACTGGGACGGGAAAATCGTTCCAGACGTCAATGGTGGACCCGACGTCGACCGACTTCCGGTTCTCGTCTCCGGTGACGGCGTGTCGAAGCTCCTGGCGATCCCGAAGCTTCCCAACGGCACCGGACTGGCTGCCGCTGACACTGTTCTAGCGGTGCTCGATGACTAGGGGTTGAAAGATCGAGTGAGGGCGCTCAGTTTTGACACCACTTCCTCTAACACCGGCCTCAGCGCCGGAGCTTGCACGATCAACGAACAGCGGCTCGAGCATGACGTGCTCCACCTGGCCTGCCGCCACCACGTCTATGAACTTGTCCTAGATAAGGCGATGACAGTCTGACTCGGCCCGTCCAGCGGCCCGGATGTTCTTTTATTTAAACGCTTCAAGACTAAGTGGGCATCTATAAATGGGACAAATCACGAACCCTTCGACGACTGTGATATGCCGCCACATCTGTACAACACCCACGACGACTTCCTTGCGCAGTTCAGCCGCCTCCTCGACGACCAGCACCCACGCGACGACTACCGCGAGCTGCTGGCGCTGTCCACAACGATTTTCCTCGGCGGCGTTCCGAAGCGAGGTGTGAGGATTGCCCGCCCCGGCGGACTGCACCGGGCGCGCTGGATGGCCAAAGCCATTTACTTGGTGAAAATATATCTCTTCCGCACACAGTCCCGGCTCACTGCGTCCGAGAAGACCGGCATCCAGCGAACCGTAACGTTTGTGGTCTCGACATACGTCACGGCCTGGTTCAAGGCACCGCTTACGGCGTCTGCCCCAGCTCAGGATCTCGGCTTCCTCAAATCGCTCCTCAGTTACCAGGACAAGCCGGTGTCCAAGGCGACGGCCACCATCTTCGGCCGTCACCTCTGGTATTTGGGCGAGCGGCTGGTCACGCTCGCCTTCTTCGACGAGGAGGTGACACTCGCAACCAAGCGAGAGATGGTCAAAGCACTATGCGAGGAGGAGGGAGTCGTTGTCGCTCCAGGAGATAGCTTCTGAGGGCGGGCTTGAAACCGGCGTGACTCAGACCACGCAGTGCTGGCGGCAACTCATTATAGTCAGATACCGCCGAGTACAAAAAGCGGCGCCTCCCAGACTCTAACCTGATGGTCGGGGTCACCAGCATATCACTGTTTCGGGTGTCTCTCCCGTGTACACTCCGCCTGATGGTCAAACTAGCAGCAAGGTCTGGCGGCTCAGAGGTAGCTAACATTTTGCTAATCAACACGAGGCGATGGTAATTGTACATGTTGTCAGCATGGAGCCAGCCGCGCTCATCAATTACGTCACTCACATGGTCATACTTCCTTCGGCCAGAGACCACCCGCGCGGCGAACCTATCTAACTTCTGAAGCCGTTTACGCTGTGTGACATTCCTAGCGCCATACACAGACAGACAGTAGCGGATAACAGAAAACACCAAGCCTTGTACCAGTGTAGCCATCACTGACTGGGGGAGACTGTGTCTGCTTTGGCTCAGCCCACAGAGTGCCGGTACACCGCCGTATTACGTCGTTTGTATACGTGGCGAACGTCATGTCACTATCAAACCACACCCCAAGGTTTTTGACTGTGTCCGAGCAGGTGGTGGTCGAGCCGGAGAAGGCAATATTGATCGGAGGAATGCGCCGAGTCATTTCACGAGTGCCGAGCACGATGAACTGTGTTTATATATATATATATATATATATATATATATATATATATATATATATATATATATATATATATATATATATATATATATATATATATATATATGCACATATACACATTTATATTTATATTTATTGAGAAGCAAATACTCTCCATCAAGCCTCAGGGCGCAGCTGCCTTGCTTTAACCCTATTCCCTGCGGGCGGCCAGAATTACGTTAACCTGCGGGGGGAAGATTCTGCCCCCCCCTCCCCAGAGATCTTGACAACCGCTCAGTCGATTTCGATGGGGAAAACGCAATTCGATTCGTCATGACAAGATCTCTCTTTTTGGACCCCGAAATTTTTGTTTTGTTCAAAAATAGGGGCCAGGGGGCAAAAAATCCGAAAATTTGGGGTGTTTTTTGAAAGGTCATTGCGGCCATGTGGCTCGGCCTATTTTCATGCCCCAAACCTTTTATTAGCTTGAAATGTACTGGTCTTGAATATATCAAAAGACAAAAAAAAATCATAGGCGTATTCAGGGAATGTAAAATGGGGGATTTTCTGAAGAAAAAAAAGTGTTGTTCGTGATTGTTTGGGACGACATGAACGTCACATGTGGGGATTATATGCTGTAATTTGTTAAATTTGATATATTGCGCATAGGCGGATCCAGGAAAAAACATGGGGGGGGGGGGGGCGCCATGCGCGTAACGCTTTTATTATCTTACTAATTTGAAGTTGGACCTAATTTGAGGGTGGGTATCGCCTTCCATTTTTATCCTGAGTGCGCCTGTGCCCTCAAAATATGTGCAATCCCAGTATATATGATGCATATTGCATTGAAATTGTTTCTGACGCATGTATTGCACTGCAAACCACGAAGGAAGTATGCGCCGCAAAACCGCATTCGTAACACCCTCCCCAAAACAGGAGCCTGGAACCGCCTCTGCTAGACATATTGTTTCAAAATTTTAACACAACACTCGCCATTCAATTTTGGGAAAAGTCACAAAGTTTCAGGACGCTAGGCCTAACGCTTTAGAAGCAGCAAGTGCAAAACCACCAGGGGGCAGAATCTGCCCCCCGCAGGGAATAGGGTTAAGAGCTCAGCAGAGTCTTCATGCAGCTTCATAAGCAGGGCTGGTAACTGAACAGCAGGTGAGGATGATAAATTTGTATTTTAGAGCTGATTGTTTTTTTAGTAATGCAGTATGTAGGTTAAGAGAGCATAACGAATGCAGGTGACACAATACACACAATACACATGCAGTACTGTCATTGCTCCGCAAGCACCATTAGGTTGCTACCCCAAGCCATGAGCAAGCTGCCACTTTGCTGATGTGGTGCTTAAAAATGAGCAGAAAATGATTATTTTTGTCTTTTTAGAAGATACCGACACATTTTGAATAACATTTTGTCTTCAAATTTTGCAGATACAGACAAATATAAAATCCTTTTCATCCAGCCTTCAGATGCAGGCCCAAGTATTGTGTTTTCACTTTTGAAATGGAAGCTTAGTGGTTATCTTACAGGCTATGGTTCAAATTCCACAGTTATTTATTTCTTAGTTTCAGATCCATTTCACTGACAATCCCTTGCCTTTTCGCAGGCTGAACATCTTATCATCGAGACCCGGCTCTACCTATGGACTATGGAGTGATGCGTCACCACATGATGCCCTGTGGAACTACGTCCACCTGTCGCTCCGCCAGTTCGACTGGCTGTGCGACAATAACTACTCGCTGCTGTCATCCCTGCCGACACACTAACTGGTTACCTTTGTCCTCTGGCCTGATAACTCAACCATCCAGCTAAAGTTGCTGGCTAAGATGGTGGCGAGATGTCTGACAAGGAGTACTCGAGACGCCCCGCGCGATTGTAGCCGGTGAGGTCGATCCCGCTGCCGGCCATCCACTGCCGTGCGCGACCGAGAAATAGACTTCGCGGCGGGCGACAGTGCCATGGCGTACGTCGTCGGCTACTTCGCTCGCAAATGCCCAGCCGATTGCTTAGTTGATGTGTCGCTAGCTAAAGCCTCGGAGCAGCCCCTGCCGACTCTGTGGACGCGGATGAGGAGCCATGTATGGCTGGCAGTGGCCATCATCCCATTTATGTCCACCTTTCGGCGGGCGGAGACAGTGTTCAGGCAGTCTCAGCCGAAGGCTGGGGTCGGAAGTGGCTTCACAGCCACCCTCGTGTGATAGTTCAGCGATAATGCGCCGTTCCTTGTGTGACGCACGTTGGCGCTGTTTCGCACGTTCATTCTCTTGCACCTAATCAAGGCGCAGCGGCGGTCGCTGGGTCTGGAAAACGCGCGCCGAGACCGTCAGGAGCGGCACCAGTACGTCCTCAACTAGGCTCGCGAGCGCATCTGGTGTGCATTGTTTTTTGTTTTTGTTTTTTAGGTCCTTGCGTGTTGGGCATTTGTTGTTTGACCCGTGTATTCATTCATGTACCGTTCTCCTTGCGTGGACTACCACTCTGTACGCCCGTAGCCAAATGTTTGCTTCGCGAGACTGATTTGCTTTGCGTCGAGTTCATGAACTCGACGCCGGTGATCAATATTTCTGTTTGAAATATTGCTTCGTCTTTGTGTTGTATGTTGCATGTTCTGAGAAATGCCCGCCATGAACAATTAATGTTTCTTCACGATTCAGTGGGTAAAAATATACAGGCGAAGGCGGGCGCACCGTAATGTTGTGTTGATGATGATCAGGATCCAACGAGCTTGAGTGAACAATTCATGTCAACTCTCACGGACTGCTATTGATTGACAAGCGAAGCTGCTATAATTAACAGCTAGAAGGTTGACTGCTTCTAGCGCGAGCGCGAAAGAAATGTATGGGGAATTTCAACTTAATCGGGCAAGTAGTTTCTGAGATACAAAAAAAAAGGTGCGCACGTGCAGAGGCACCCACCTTTGACTTGTGGGAAAGTGGGGGCTGAGAGGTCCCTAACCACACACCAAATTTGAACACAATCGGCTCAGCCGTTCCAGAGATATATCATAGGGGTGTGCACGTGCGCACGTGCAAAGCCACTCCACCCCTGACTTGTGGAAAGGCGGCGGCTGAGAGGTCCCTAACCATGCACCAAATTCGAACAATCGGCTCAGCCGTTCCTGAGAGGCATAATTGGGGTGTGCACGTGCGCACGTGCAGAGGCACCTCACCCCTGACTTATGGGAAACTGGCGGATGAGAGGTCCCTAACCACACACCAAATTTGAACACAATCGGCTCAGCCGTTCCTGAGATATATAATAGGGCTGTGCACGTGCGCACGTGCAGAGGCACCCCCACCCCTGACTTGTGGAAAATTGGCGACTGAGGGGTCCTTAACCACACACTAAATTTGCACACAATCGGCTCAGCCGTTGCAGAGTTTTTGCGAGAAAACACTTTTCAACACCCCTCACGCGGCTCGCGCCACGCGCAGTGGTAGTCACCCACATGAGTCGGCACTGGTCTCAAACAGGTTAGGTTGGATGGGGCTGCTCAGCAAAGAAATGAGTTTGTCAATCGGACGTGTGGTTGCAGAGATATGAGCTCAAAAGCGTCGCCACGGGTCGGGCCAGGCCGCTCATAATCAGATTTTTCCCATATACCACGGAATTACGAGCGAGCGCGAAGCGCTCGCTCGTAATAAACAAAAATAAATGCCGGCTGGGATAAGCACGTGCATTGACTTCGAATTCATCTCCGCAACTATCTTGTGAGAATCATAAACAAAAATAAATTCCGGCTGGGATAAGCAAGCGTGTTGACTTCGAATTCATCTCCGCAACGATCTTTTGAGAATCAGAAAAAAATATACTTATGTCAATGGCCGTAACTGTGTTGTTCACTGAGAGCCACAAAAAGGTGCAGGTAAGTACCTAATCCTTAAAGGCCGGTTCCCACTGGGCCCACCATCTGTCGAAACGGATCCGTCGCCGTCAAACGGGCTCGTTGACGGCTGTTCAGTGACGGGTTCGGTGGGAACCGGGGAGTGACGGCGACTGACGGGGCGCAACAGCTGATCGCGACGGATCCGACGCCGTCGGAGCCCGTTTTTCAAAGTTGAACATTGTTCAACTTTTTGGCGAGGAAAAAGCTCCAGAAAAAGCTCCATGAAAAGCATTACCGTTCTTGGGCCATCAGTGCTCGAAATTCTCCCATTTCATCTCTGCACAGCAGTGGTTGGCGAACCCATGTTCTACGGCGCCATCCTGGTTCTTCGCTCATCATTAACAACAGCAACAGCTCCTCTTCATCTTGTTCAAGTTCTATATTCACCTGGGATCTGGATCTGGGAAACGTGCCAATAAAAACACAAACTATACACAGTCGGAACGAAGACGTAGAACAAAGACACAAACTTGGTCATGGTGGTGTATGACCATATAGAGATCATTTAGATATATACATAGAGTTTTAATGCCTATGCTGAAGCACTTGATTTCGTGGCAATTCAGCAGGGGGGGGGGGGTCGAAGTTTAGTTGCTACTAGATCTGGCAAGACGCCTGTGACGTATGTAAGAGAGCGCCCGAGGGCATGTTTTTGTTGAAGCAATGGGAAATGGAACGTTTTCTATATCGATTTTAAAACACTTTTTAAAAGTGTTTAAATTATTGGAATTATGGGAAAATATATTTTAAAAAACATATTTTCCCATAATGTGCTCATTCCCATGTGTTTCACTGTTTTCTCTAGCCGTATCCCGGGTCAAAATGTATAAGGTTCGTTAGACACTTCAACAGTCAATCGTTCATCTACACCATGTAAGTGTAACATACATAATAATGATTATTTTCGGTATATTTTCATCAGATTATGAACTTTATTATTATTAACCTCTCGTTACCTGGAGGGACAGCTGCGGATTTGTAAAACTCAACAAACTTATTAACCCCACCCACTAAGGTTTTCGAGGAAAGAACAGCGGTGCAGCCGGCGCTGCGTGCCGCCGTTTTTGCTACAGGTGTTTGGGTATCAATCATCGTTTATTCGTATGTCATCCGCAAAACACGGTTTTTCATAAGTGTCATTTTACATTGTATCACAGTTACACTATTAAAATAAATCCACATACAAAATTGTCGACACAAAGGCGTTAAAAGCACAAGACAGTCGGTTCTCGCAGAGTTAGCGATCTGCTGTCAGCCACTCCCTCATCCACGTACGAAACACCGTCACTGCTCCAGCGTCTCGCACTTCGCCCGGCGCCTCGTTCCATTTGGCCGTTGACCGAAATCTGAACGATCGACGGGCGTGCTCGGTACGGACTCGAGGCATGTGCAGCAGCCCCGCTGCAGAACCGCGGGTTTCTCTGGTGGACACATTCTCGCGGTACTACAACAAATCTCTCAGACAGATCGGTGCATTATTATCATACAGCAGACGATGTACCATCACTAGGTCTCGCTCGGCAACAAGTTCGTCCACTTTCGGCCATTTCAATCCACATCCATAGGCATCATACGTGTCTGACGACAGCATTTAACAATTCTTGGGCTGTGCTTTATTTCTTTTTGTATACGTTTATGTTGTGTTGCGTTGCAGCCTGCCCAGACCGTCGCACAATACAATATATGCGAGAAAACAAAACAATGATTCAATGATAAACTTTTTTACTTCTTTTGGCAGTCGGTGTGCACATTTTGACAGACCGAACAGCGTTGCGTAGCATCGTTGCGTCATGATAGAAACATGCTTTTCGAAAGTAAGATTACTGTCCAAAACGACCCATAGAATTTTCGCTCTACCAGATGGGCATTGCCAAAATGTACTTCGAAATTGTGTCCAAACATCCTTTGTCGAGAAGAAATAAGAACAAGGTCAGATTTGGTTGGGTTAATTTAAGAGTGTTTTCAACAAGCCATCGCTGGGTTTTGCTCAGCGTTGACTCGATGTCTCGTTGTAGCTCTTCCTGTTGGTTGGGGAGGCCACAATGGATAAATTGCACGTCGTCAGCATATAACTCCGTCTTGGTGTCACAAAAACGATGTCGTCATTAGTAAAAAGTAAATATAACACTGGTCCCAGAATTGAGCCTTGGACCACGCCGCAAGTGATGCTCTATGGTCGTGGAGCCTCCGCGCTGTGTGCATTTTTTCACATTGTGTGCAATCATCCACATTGTGTGCAATTTTTGACCTCGAGTCATCTCAGATCAGGTCACGTGATTCCACCTCCAAAACGTTTGCAGTTGTGCCACAGCCACAGTTTTGGGCTGAGTGGTTTATATATTACAGGAGTCAACTAGGCTTCAATTACAATTCAATACGTTTATTACAATTCGTTTATCTCAGATATTTTATATCGGTGACCTAAGGTCAGGTAGAACACGTGACTTCCCCAATAAAAGTCAATTATACAAATTGCAAATGCTTCTTATTCAACTGATAACACATTATATCATACCAAATCTTTCAAAATGATGTTATTATAGGTCATTCTTGATGACCCAGGCACAATTTTAATCAGTGAGTCATTCAAAGTCATCTGAGGTAATCCGAGGTCACCAACAAGTTTTTGCCAACAACTTTTGATTAAATACAGATAGAGACGTTAAACGGACACCATTGTGTTTATCTCGTCGGCGCTTCAAAAAATGCGCCGTGCGATCCACTTGGGCCGCCATATGACCCTCGGATAACCTCAGATGACCCTGCTGAACTGAGGCAAACATTCCTTTGACTTAACCCTCGCCATACGGGAGCTTTTTTCACCTTCGCCCTAAAAGTAAAAAAAAAAACGGGGTCCTAAAAAGACCCCCCTGTTAACTTCCAAACCAAGCAACATAGAGCAACGCGGTAAGAGCCATCATGTTGCCTGTCATGTTTGGAATATAACGGTATGTAATTTTTAGGTTTCGGGTCAACGAGTGACCTTCCAGGTCATGTGAATGACCTCGATCGACCACGTCCGTAACAGCGATTTTACTCTGTCAGAAAACCTCAAAATGAGAAATTGATAAATGTAAATAAAAAGGCATGTTCCTAGACCAGTTTTGCCTCAGAAATACAGAAAAGGTAATTATTTATGCGTATCTGGCCAACACAAGTCCAAAAAAGTTATTAAAAAATGACGTCATGAATTTCTTCCACTTAGGGAGCCATCACTCAGTCAAAAATAGAGATATTTCTTTGAAATTTGGTTTGAGTATTGTCCATACTCAGTTCTCTTACATATATTCCGAGTTTAACATCTTTGAAAATTTTGATTTTGTGGTGATTTAAAAAAAACGTTTTTGTTCATTTTGGGGGTCAAAAACCAAAAATTCGCAAATTCCAGATGGCCATTTGAAAGAAAATGACATTTTATATCTTTGCTTAATTGTGTTTGCAATTTGCTTCAAAACTCTGTTGTCTACGATTTGTCAAACATTTATCGTTTTTCCACCAATATGACATCAAACATCATTAGTGTATGGAAAAATTTCCAAGGTGAACTATTTCCTTTAATATACGACTATCGTGTTGTAGAAACTCCTCGCATCACAATGCGGTGTATTTTTCCAATATAATTGATACGCAAACTGTATCCAAAGCTTTATGTAAATCAATGTACTCCTTAATGTACTCCTTAAATAACATATAAGGAGTATGTTATTTCGTTATTTTGTAAACTTCATCGTACATTTGCACAATCGGCATGTACGTACCGTGTTGTTTGCTGAATCCGAATTGAAGAAGATTCAGGATAATATTTCCATTAACCCGCGCCCCGCTGGAGGTGGCAGAATCTCCCCCTCATCTCCCCTCCCGGATTTTCTCAATAACTTGAAAACAATGATGGATATCGACGTTAGTCCTTTAGTACTTTATGCTGCATCATTTCTACGTATTATCACAACATTTCAATGCAAATGGTGGGGTACTTTTGGAGATAATGACGTTTTAATCACGTCATGTCATGTAATTTTTTTGTGGAAAAACAATAAATGTTTGAAAAATCGTAGAAATTCGTGTTTTAAAGAAAATTGCAAATACAAATGTTGAAAAAAGAAATGACAATATTAAAAATAGGTGTCTATGATTTTCGAAATTTTGTGTTTTTGACTAAAACAAAAAACATTTTTTTTTTCGTTGTCGAAAACTTATTTGTCGTTGTTTTACAACATACAACATACTGTACTGTTTTAATGATGTGGGCCCCCTTGACCCCTCTGATCCCATTTGCCCCCCCCCCCCCACCCCCTGGGAGAAATCCTCCCTACGCCCCTGCTCCGATGTATGTGTCGGGTAATAGCAAGCGCCAGAAGGGGGCATATTTTTCCATTGGTTTAACATGCAGACAAACCCGTGCAAAATATGTGTGCAAAAATGCGAGAAAAATAAACGGAAAACATGGATACAATCCCAGGTCGATATCTCGGTAATTTAGAGTCCAATCAGCACGGGATAAACACAGGCATATAGAGAAACTAACCGGCTGGCGTATGCAATGTGGGTCGGCGATCAGCGCGTGGCACGTGCGAAGTAAATAACGAAATAGTTTAAATAGCATGGTTTTACAACGTTGTTCACGATTAATTAACTCGGAACCTATCACATTTAAAGCGATGAAACATATTCAATTGTGTAGACAAATGTACCGGCTTTATAATGCATGGAAAGCTGAAACTTACCGATCAGTAGGTATTTATGCATTTAAATCGACTTGGGATATATAATTGGACAATTTGTTTTCCTGATTACAGCGCCATGCCGCTAAAACCCGAGGGTGTTGAACGATATAAGTTATACAGCTGTGAAGCGCAGTCATTTCTGACCAATATCTACCCAAAATGTACGTGAATTTACGAACAACAAAGTTATAAATATAGTTTTAATAAAACGCTGTAATACCTATTTTGGTCGGCGTAATTCCTGTTGGCAAAGCTTGCAATAGCCACCGAATATTGGTTGCGAAGTAACTATTCTCGAAGAACATACTGCGCTTGAAACGCACTACCGTTTGACGGATCACATGTTGATAAATGCAATTTTCGAACGATAAATAAGTTACTTAACTTTTGAATTTATTTCATGACATTTTCCTTGAAATAACACATGTGTTCGTCATCACCAGAAACGGCACAACCGACGCCAACGACGTCGCCTCTTCGCAAGCGGGAACCGCTTGTGATCCTCTATCTCATTTGGAGATATATAGGATGACCCTCTACCAATAAGAGTAACATCAAACAAAATGCTAGTTATTTACGAAAAACGAGGGGCGCCCCTTTCCTGCAGGCATCGCCCCTTTCCTGCACTAGCGAGGGCCTATTCTAGCGGCTTTTAGAGGATCATTACCATCTGTAGAAGCCGTCTATCGAAATAAGTTTCTGAAGATGGGTTCCATGGGACGATCGAAAACAAATAAAAATACAAACGACTTGAGTCTCAAAATATGAGAAAATACTAAAAGGGAATGTTTCACCTTTCTGAAAATTGTCAAATATACGCTGGTTGTATTCGAGACTCGAGAATATGAAGCAAGTGCTGCTGAAAACGATGGTGATATTTTTTCTTTCAAAAAGTCACTTAACTTTATACAAATAAAGTTTTTAAATTTGGGATGATGACGTCATTATTGAGCTGTAGACCGCCGCTGATTGACTGACAAAGTGGGATTGGCTGAAAAGTCGCTGTCAGCCAATCAGCGGCGGCACTAGCCTATACCCCATTTTGCAAGCTATAAATTGAATATCTCGAAAACGGCTAAGATTTGGGGAAAATGACCTTAGTATTTTCAACATTTCAATAACGGCCAAAGATAATGGCTATCTCAGTTCAAAACCAATACAAAGGTGAAACATTCCCTTTGATTGATGAAAAAAAACATTTTCTGTTGTGTATATATATATATATATATATATATATATATATATATATATATATATATATATATATATAAAGAAATCGAATTATTTTCATAAGAAAGCTTGTTTAAAATGAGTTAGGTATTAACCCTCGCCCTACGGGAGATTTTTCACCTTCGCCCTACGGGGGGGTCCTAAAAAGACCCCCGTTAACTTCCAAACCAAGCAAGATATAGCACCGCGGAAAGAACTAACATGTTGCCTGTCATGTTTGGAATATAACGGTATGCAATTTTTAGGTTTCGGGCCAACGAGTCACCTTTCAAGTCAAGTGAATCACCTCGATCGACCACGTCCAGAACAGCGATTTTGCTGTCAGAAAACCTCACAATTAGAAATTGATAAATGTAAATAAAAAGGCATGTTCCTAGACCAGTTTTATCTCAGAAATACAGAAAAGGTAACTTTTTATTCGTATCTGGTCAAAAAAGAGTCAAAAAAGTTATTTCATTCAAAAAATGACGTCATGAGTTTCTTACACTTGGGAGCCATCACTCAGTCAAAAAAGAGATATTGCTTTGAAATTTGGGTTGAGTATTGTCCATACTTAGTTCTCTCACATATATTCCGGGTTTGTAACATCTTTGAAAGTTTTGATTTTGTGGTGATTAAAAAAAGAGTTTTTGTTCGTTTTAGGGGTTTAAAAAAAATCGAAAATCCGAGTTTGCCATTTTAAAGAAAATTATATTTTATATATTTGCTTAATTGCATTTGCAATTTGCTTCAAAACTCTGTTTTCTACGATTTTTCAAACATTTGTCGTTTTTCCACCAACATGACGTCATCAAAACATCATCTCCTACATTTTTCGACCAATTTCAGTGAAATTTGTACGGCATACGTATAATTGTTGTATACCCAGCTACTAAAAATGTCAGGAAGATGCGCCGCACGTGTAAAAAGTTATGCAAGAAAAAACCTCAGGGGGGAGGGGTCGTTTTAGGACCCCCGTAGGGCGAGGGTTAGTGCACAAGAAAGCGAATTCAGATGACCTCTGTATGGAATTTTAACGGAATTTGTTGGTTTTGACCCCCCAAACAACTTGTCTGCTGTTCTGCACCTGTGCGCATAGTGCCCTTTTCAGCCTACCTAGGGTGCCCTTTCCGACAACAGGGTGTGTCCTTTTCTCATTTTGGGACGCAGTGGAAAATCCTTAAAATATGCCCTGGCACGCGCTATACGCAAGTTATTACTTGAATTACTGGAGCGTCCCAGAGTGGCGCACATTGAGGTAAAAATGGGCGAATAATGGTCCAAAAATATAAATAAGGGAGAGTGGGATAGGGAAGACGCAAGGTAAGACGGGCATCCTCTTTGTAGCACAAACACACTAACGTTACGAGCGGGAAAACAAATAAGTACTATAATTTCCCTTTTCGGCCCCTCGGCCCAAGCAATCAGGTGAGCTTGCCCCCGTAGTTTATTCATAATTTCGATTTTTCGAAAATAACCCTCTCGTTGGTTGGAACTATTTCTATTCTATTCTGTAAACCTTTGTGTACTCGTACTTGTAAAAAAATGACTTCAACTGTGGTAATTGCTTAAGCCGCCAGTGTTTATTTGCAATGCTGGTCGAATCTTGATTCAATATGCCGTCCGATCAAATTTGCTATTAATCGTTTGTGTCGAATGTGGGGTAAGACGGTTACCATTTGCTTAAGGGTACCAAATTTGGCTGTTGGTATTTCAAAAGTTATTTACCATCTTATGGGACACCGTGAGAGGTCACTGAGCAACAATTATACATGGGTCATTAGGAATGAGCTAAACTAACATAATACCTACTGAAAGAATTGGCTTGATCTAATGTATATTTTCTGAATAGGAAGCATTTGTATATTTTCCCATTGACTTATAATGGGAAGGTCAGGAAATTGACTTTACCTTGGGTCTTTTTGGAGGTTGAGTCACGTGACCTGACCTGGTGACCTGACCTGGAATGACCCGGGGTAAAAAGAATCACACAATGTGGTTAATGGATGCCTGACCATGCCTGATATAATTGTTTCGATACATCTTTTATGAGGTTCTGAGGTGAGGGTAGGGTAAGATGGCCACTCGGAGCAAGTGGTGACCGTCTTACCCCACATTCGACACAAACGATTCAGGGCAAATTTGATCGGACGGCATATTGAATCAAGATTCGACCAGCATTGCAAATAAACACTGGCGGCTTAAGCAATTACCACAGTTGAAATCAATTTGTTTACAAGTACGAGTACACAAAGGTTTACAGAATAGAATAGAAATAGTTCCAACCGAGAGGGTTATCTTCGAAAAATCGAAATGATGAATTAAAGGAAATAGTTCACCTTCAGCATGGGGTTTTGAACTGAGATAGCAGTTGTGTAGCCCGTGTTGGGAAACCCCTATCTGCAAGTTTCCTTGACTGAAAAGACTCCAGCCCAATATATTTGATTATTTGGCGAAGGAATGCGGTGCTGACGATGGCCTGGGCAGAGGCTATACAATCAGCCAATCAGCTTGCAGCTGGTGCCAGCAAGCGAACCGCCGGCCGCCGGTTGGCACTTCTCTAATGCGAGTCTATCCTTACGCGGCTTCTTTCAAATCTGATTGGCTGAGCCATTTCTTTCATTCGCGTGATGTCTGATGCCTGTTCGGCAGCTAATAATAGTATTGGCTTAAGTGACTTCACACCTTAGATGACGTCATGCAATCCGTTTTGTCCTAGGACGAACGGTTTGACCTCCAGAGGTCATTGCAATGTCATCGCACGGGGTACCCTCTAATTGTTTCGTTTGCCGTCCGATGTAATCGTAAAAGGGCTCAAACGACTCGCCGGGACCCCAGCTTGCGTCAGGAAAAAAAAACCTAGAGGTGAAAGGTCACGGGGACGAATACGAGATTTTAAGCTTCGGTACCAGCTTGTGTACCCTCTACTTGTTTCGTCTACCGTCTGATTTGCTCGCAATGGGCAAAAATAGACTCGCCGGCACGTTAGCTTGCGTCAGGAAAAACCAAAAGTCATACAAAGGTCAAATGTCAAGGTCACGGGGACGAATACGAGATTTTAAGCTACGGTACCAGCATGGTGTACCCTCTAGGTTTTGTTTTCGTTTACCGTCCGATTTGCTCGCAATGGGCAAAAAGGGACTCGCCGGCACGTTAGCTTGCGTCAGGAAAAATAATTAAAAAAAACTAGAGGTCAAAT
>JAXIVJ010008011.1:20000-57624 GCA_036785665.1 Chirona hameri | reverse complement strand
GACATACAGACAGACATACAGACAGACATACAGACAGACATACATACAGACATACAGACAGACATACAGACAGACCTACAGACAGACATACCAGACAGACATACAGACAGACATACAGACAGACAATACAGACAGACATACAGACAGACATACAGACAGATAGACAGACAGACATACAGAACAGACATACAGACAGACATACAGACAGACTATACAGACAGACATACAGACAGGACATACAGACAGACATACAGACAGACTACAGACACAGACATACAGACAGACATACAGACAGACATACAGACAGACATACAGACAGACATACAGACAGACATACAGACAGACATACAGACAGGACATACAGAGACAAGACATACAGACAGACATACAAGACAGACAATACAGACAGACATACAGACAGTACATACAGACAGACATACAGACAGACATACAGACAGACATACAAGGACACGACATACAGACAGACATACAGACAGACATACAGACAGACATACAGACAGACATTACAGACAGACATACAGACGACAACAGACAGACATACAGACAGACATACAGACAGACATACAGACATACATACAGACATACAGACAGACATACAGACAGACATACAGACAGAACATACAGACAGACATGACAGACAGACATACAGACAGACATACAGACAGACAATACAGACAGACATACAGACAGACATACAGACAGACATACAGACATACATACATACAGACAGACAGACATACAAGACAGACATACAAGACATACAGACAGACTACAGGACAGACATACAGACAGACATTACAGACAGACATACTAAGACCAGACAATACAGACAGGACATACAGACAGACATCACAGACAGACATACAGACAGACATACAGACTAGACATACAGGACAGACCTACAGACAGACATACAGACAGACATACAGACAGACATACAGACAGCCAATACAGACAGACATACAGACAGACATACAGACAGACATACAGACAGACATACAGACAGACACAGACAGACATACAGACAGACATACAGACAGACAATACAGACAGACATACAGTACAGACAATACAGACAGACATACAGACAGACATACAGACAGACATACAGACAGACATACACAGACAGAGACATACAGACAGACATACAGACAGACATACAGACAGACATACAGACAGACATACAAGACTACAGACAGACATACAGACAGGACATACAGACAGACATACAGACAGACTACAGACAGACATACAGAACATACATACAGACAGACAGACAGACATACAGACAGACATACAGACAGACACAGACAGACATACAGACAAGACATACAGACAGACGATACAGACAGACATACTGACAGACATACAGACAAGACATACGACAGATCAACAGACAGACATACAGACAGACATACAGAGACATCAGACAGACAGACATACAGACATACAGACGATACATACAGACAGACATACAGACAGACATACAGACAGACATACAGACAGACAGACATACAGACAGACAGACAGACAACAGCCAGACATACAGACAGACATACAGACAGACATAACAGACATACATACAGACAGACATACAGACAGACATACAGACAGACATACAGACAGACATACAGACAGACATACAGACAGACTACAGACAGACATACAGACATACATACATACAAGACATACAGACAGACATACAGACAGACATACAGACAGACATACAGACAGACATAACAGACAGACATACAGACAGCATACAGACAGACATACACAGACATACAGACAGACATACAGACAGACATACAGCAGAAAGACATGACATACAGCACAGCACTACCCAGACAGACAAGAACATACAGACAGCATACACAGACATACATACGACAGACAGACATACAGACAGACATACAGACAGACATACAGACAGACATACAGACAGACATACAGACAGACATACAGACAGACATACAAGACAGACATACAGACACAGACATACACTGACAGACATACAGACAGACATACAGACAGACATACAGACAGACATACAGACAGAATACAGACAGACATAGACAGACATACAGACAGACAACAGACAGACATACAGACGACATACAGAGACAGACAGACATACAAAGACTAACAGACAGCATACAGACAGACATACAGACAGACATACAGACAGACATACAGACAGACAAGAGACAGAACATACGACTACAGACCGACATACAGACAGACGAACATACAGACAGACAGACAGACAGACAGCATACAGACAGACATACAGACGACATACAGACAGACACTACAGACAGACATACAGACAGACATACAGACAGACATACAGACAGACATACAGTCAGACATACAGACAGAACATACAGACAGACACATAGCAGACAGACATACAGACGACATACCAGACAGACATACAGACATACATACAGACATACCATACAGACAGACACACAGAGCATACCTACACACATACAGAGCATACAGACTAGACAGCAGACAGACAACAGACTACAGACAGACAGACAACAGACAGACAAGACACACAGACAGACATACAGACAGACATACAGACAGACAGACAGACAGTACAGGCAGACATACATGACAGACATACTACAGACTACAGACCTCACAGACAGACATACAGACAGACATACATACCACGACATACCAGACAGCCTACAGACAGACATACAGACAGACATACAGAGACATACAGACGACATACAGACAGCATACGACAGACATACGAGACAAGACAGGACACTACAGACAGGACAACGAAGTCATCCAGACAGTACAGACAGTCTACAACAGTCATACAGACAGTCTACAGACAGACCTACAACGACATACAAGACAGACATACAGACAGACATACAGACAGACAGACATACAGACAGACAGACAGACAGACATCAGACATACAGCAATACATACAGACATACAGACATAACAGACCAGACAGACAGACAGGACAGACAGACAGACAGACAGACAGACAGACAGACAGACATACAGACAGACAACACAGACAGACACACAGACAGACAACACAGACAGACACACAGACAGAACAACAACAGGACAGACACCTACCCAGACCAGACACACAGACAGACACACAGACAGACACACAGACAGAGACACACAGACAGACACACAGCCAGAACACAGACAGACACATGACAGACACACAGACAGACACAACAGACAGACACACAGACAGACACCAACAAGACACACAGACACGACACACAGACAGACACACAGACAGACACACAGACAGACACACAGACAGACAACACAGACAGACACACAGACAGACACACAGACAGACACACAGACAGACACACAGACAGACACACAGACAGACCACACAGACAGACACACAGCCGGACACACAGACAGGACACACAAGCCAGACACACAGCCAGACACACAGCACAGACACACAGCCAGACACACAGCCAGACACACAGCCAGACACACAGCCAGACACACAGCCAGACACACAGCCAGACACAACAGCCAAGGCACACAGCCAGACACACCAGCCAGACACACAGCCAGACACCACAGCAGACAGACAGCCAGACACAGACAGACACAGGCCAGACACACACAGCCAGACACACAGACAGACACACAGACAGACACACAGACAGACACACAGACAGACCACACAGACAAGACACACAGACAGACCACAGAAGACAGAAGCACACAGACAGACACACAGACAGAAGGACACACAGACAGACACACAGACAGACACACAGACAGACGAGACAGCACACAGACAAGAACACACAGACAGACACACAGACAGACACACAGACAGACACACAGACAAGACACACAGACAGAAACAGACAGACACACCAGACAGACACACAGACAGACACACAGACAGACACACAGACAGACACACAGACAGACACACAGACAGACACACAGACAGACACACAGACAGACACACAGACAGACACACAGACAGACACCAGACAGACACACAGACAGACACGACAGAAGACAGACACACAGACAGACACACAGACAGACACACAGACAGACACACAGACAGACACACAGACAGACACACAGACAGACACACAGACAGACACACAGACAGACACAACAGACAGACACACAGACAGACACACAGACAGAACACAGACAGACACACAGACAGACACACAGACAGAACACACAGACAGACACACAGACAGACACACAGACAGACACACAGACAGACACACAGACAGACACACAGACAGACACACAGACAGACACACAGACAGACACACAGACAGACACACAGACAGACACGACAGACAGCGACACACAGGACAGACACACAGACAGACACACAGACAGACACACAGACAGCACACAGCACAGACAGACACACAGGACAGACACACAGACAGACACACAGACAGACACACAGACAGACACACAAGACAGACACACAGACAGACACACAGACAGACACACAGACAGACACACAGAACAGACACACAGACAGACACACAGACAGACACACAGACAGACACACAGACAGACACACAGACAGACACACAGACAGACACACAGACAGACACACAGACAGACACACAGACAGACACACAGACAGACACACAGACAGACACACAGACAGACACACAGACAGACACACAGACAGACACACAGACAGACACACAGACAGACACACAGACAGACACACAGACAGACACACAGACAGACACACAGACAGACACACAGACAGACACACAGACAGACACACAGACAGACACACAGACAGACACACAGACAGACACACAGACAGACACACAGACAGACACACAGACAGACACACAGACAGACACACAGACAGACACACAGACAGACACACAGACAGACACACAGACAGACACACAGACAGACACACAGACAGACACACAGACAGACACACAGACAGACACACAGACAGACACACAGACAGACACACAGACAGACACACAGACAGACACACAGACAGACACACAGACAGACACACAGACAGACACACAGACAGACACACAGACAGACACACAGACAGACACACAGACAGACACACAGACAGACACACAGACAGACACACAGACAGACACACAGACAGACACACAGACAGACACACAGACAGACACACAGACAGACACACAGACAGACACACAGACAGACACACAGACAGACACACAGACAGACACACAGACAGACACACAGACAGACACACAGACAGACACACAGACAGACAACAGACAGACACACAGACAGACACACAGACAGACACACAGACAGACACACAGACAGACACACAGACAGACACACAGACAGACACACAGACAGACACACAGACAGACACACAGACAGACACACAGACAGACACACAGACAGACACAGACAGACATACAGACAGACATACAGACAGACATACAGACAGACATACAGACAGACATACAGACAGACATACAGACAGACATACAGACAGACATACAGACAGACATACAGACAGACATACAGACAGACATACAGACAGACATACAGACAGACATACAGACAGACATACAGACAGACATACAGACAGACATACAGACAGACATACAGACAGACAACAGACAGACATACAGACAGACATACAGACAGACATACAGACAGACATACAGACAGACATACAGACAGACATACAGACAGACATACAGACAGACATACAGACAGACATACAGACAGACATACAGACAGACATACAGACAGACATACAGACAGACATACAGACAGACATACAGACAGACATACAGACAGACATACAGACAGACATACAGACAGACATACAGACAGACATACAGACAGACATACAGACAGACATACAGACAGACATACAGACAGACATACAGACAGACATACAGACAGACATACAGACAGACATACAGACAGACATACAGACAGACATACAGACAGACATACAGACAGACATACAGACAGACATACAGACAGACATACAGACAGACATACAGACAGACATACAGACAGACATACAGACAGACATACAGACAGACATACAGACAGACATACAGACAGACATACAGACAGACATACAGACAGACATACAGACAGACATACAGACAGACATACAGACAGACATACAGACAGACATACAGACAGACATACAGACAGACATACAGACAGACATACAGACAGACATACAGACAGACATACAGACAGACATACAGACAGACATACAGACAGACATACAGACAGACATACAGACAGACATACAGACAGACATACAGACAGACATACAGACAGACATACAGACAGACATACAGACAGACATACAGACAGACATACAGACAGACATACAGACAGACATACAGACAGACATACAGACAGACATACAGACAGACATACAGACAGACATACAGACAGACATACAGACAGACATACAGACAGACATACAGACAGACATACAGACAGACATACAGACAGACATACAGACAGACATACAGACAGACATACAGACAGACATACAGACAGACATACAGACAGACATACAGACAGACATACAGACAGACATACAGACAGACATACAGACAGACATACAGACAGACATACAGACAGACATACAGACAGACATACAGACAGACATACAGACAGACATACAGACAGACATACAGACAGACATACAGACAGACATACAGACAGACATACAGACAGACATACAGACAGACATACAGACAGACATACAGACAGACATACAGACAGACATACAGACAGACATACAGACAGACATACAGACAGACATACAGACAGACATACAGACAGACATACAGACAGACATACAGACAGACATACAGACAGACATACAGACAGACATACAGACAGACATACAGACAGACATACAGACAGACATACAGACAGACATACAGACAGACATACAGACAGACATACAGACAGACATACAGACAGACATACAGACAGACATACAGACAGACATACAGACAGACATACAGACAGACATACAGACAGACATACAGACAGACATACAGACAGACATACAGACAGACATACAGACAGACATACAGACAGACATACAGACAGACATACAGACAGACATACAGACAGACATACAGACAGACATACAGACAGACATACAGACAGACATACAGACAGACATACAGACAGACATACAGACAGACATACAGACAGACATACAGACAGACATACAGACAGACATACAGACAGACAGACATACAGACAGACATACAGACATACATACAGACAGACATACAGACAGACATACAGACAGACATACATACAGACATACAGACAGACATACAGACAGACATACAGACATACAGACAGACATACAGACAGACATACAGACAGACATACAGACAGACATACAGACATACATACAGACAGACATACAGACAGACATACAGACAGACATACAGACAGACATACAGACAGACATACAGACAGACATACAGACAGACATACAGACAGACATACAGACAGACATACAGACATACATACAGACAGACATACAGACAAACATAAAGACAGACATACAGACAGACATACAGACAGACATACAGACAGACAGAGACAGACAGAGACAGACAGAGACAGACAGAGACAGACAGAGACAGACAGAGACAGACAGAGACAGACAGAGACAGACAGAGACAGACAGAGACAGACAGACGGAGAAGTGAGCAAATGGACAGAAGGATATGCAGATAGACAGGCAGAGACGGGCATGTGGTCATCTGATGATCAATAACAGCTGTGATCAAACTCGTCACATACACACCGCACATATACACCAAACGGCACGCCATCCTAGTTGAACACTATACTACACACACCAACATATGACAACAACAAAAAACATTTCCTGTTTTACTGCCACGTTGTCCAGCTACGCGCTGACGTCACCTCCGTACCTGAACACCTCGTTCTGTGAGCGTCTGGTCGACACAGCAGCCAGTCTCTGACGTCACCTCCGTACCTGAACACTTCGTTCTGTGAGCGTCTGGTCGACACGGCAGCCAGTCTCTGACGTCACCTCCGTACCTGAACACCTCGTTCTGTGAGCGTCTGGTCGACACGGCAGCCAGTCTCTGACGTCACCTCCGTACCTGAACACCTCGTTCTGTGAGCGTCTGGTCGACACGGCAGCCAGTCTCTGACGTCACCTCCGTACCTGAACACCTCGTTCTGTGAGCGTCTGGTCGACACGGCAGCCAGTCTCTGACGTCACCTCCGTACCTGAACACCTCGTTCTGTGAGCGTCTGGTCGACACGGCAGCCAGTATCTGACGTCACCTCCGTACCTGAACACCTCGTTCTGTGAGCGTCTGGTCGACACGGCAGCCAGTCTCTGACGTCACCTCCGTACCTGAACACCTCGTTCTGTGAGCGTCTGGTCGACACGGCAGCCAGTATCTGACGTCACCTCCGTACCTGAACACCTCGTTCTGTGAGCGTCTGGTCGACACGGCAGCCAGTCTCTGACGTCACCTCCGTACCTGAACACCTCGTTCTGTGAGCGTCTGGTCGACACGGCAGCCAGTCTCTGACGTCACCTCCGTACCTGAACACCTCGTTCTGTGAGCGTCTGGTTGACACAGCAGCCAGTCTCTGACGTCACCTCCGTACCTGAACACCTCGTTCTGTGAGCGTCTGGTCGACACGGCAGCCAGTCTCTGACGTCACCTCCGTACCTGAACACCTCGTTCTGTGAGCGTCTGGTCGACACAGCAGCCAGTCTCTGACGTCACCTCCGTACCTGAACACCTCGTTCTGTGAGCGTCTGGTCGACACGGCAGCCAGTCTCTGACGTCACCTCCGTACCTGAACACCTCGTTCTGTGAGCGTCTGGTCGACACGGCAGCCAGTCTCTGACGTCACCTCCGTACCTGAACACCTCGTTCTGTGAGCGTCTGGTCGACACGGCAGCCAGTCTCTGACGTCACCTCCGTACCTGAACACCTCGTTCTGTGAGCGTCTGGTCGACACGGCAGCCAGTCTCTGACGTCACCTCCGTACCTGAACACCTCGTTCTGTGAGCGTCTGGTCGACACGGCAGCCAGTCTCTGACGTCACCTCCGTACCTGAACACCTCGTTCTGTGAGCGTCTGGTCGACACGGCAGCCAGTATCTGACGTCACCTCCGTACCTGAACACCTCGTTCTGTGAGCGTCTGGTCGATACGGCAGCCAGTCTCTGACGTCACCTCCGTACCTGAACACCTCGTTCTGTGAGCGTCTGGTCGACACGGCAGCCAGTCTCTGACGTCACCTCCGTACCGGAACACCTCGTTCTGTGAGCGTCTGGTCGACACGGCAGCCAGTCTCTGACGTCACCTCCGTACCTGAACACCTCGTTCTGTGAGCGTCTGGTCGACACAGCAGCCAGTCTCTGACGTCACCTCCGTACCTGAACACCTCGTTCTGTGAGCGTCTGGTCGACACGGCAGCCAGTATCTGACGTCACCTCCGTACCTGAACACCTCGTTCTGTGAGCGTCTGGTCGACACGGCAGCCAGTCTCTGACGTCACCTCCGTACCTGAACACCTCGTTCTGTGAGCGTCTGGTCGACACGGCAGCCAGTCTCTGACGTCACCTCCGTACCTGAACACCTCGTTCTGTGAGCGTCTGGTCGACACGGCAGCCAGTATCTGACGTCACCTCCGTACCTGAACACCTCGTTCTGTGAGCGTCTGGTCGACACGGCAGCCAGTCTCTGACGTCACCTCCGTACCTGAACACCTCGTTCTGTGAGCGTCTGGTCGACACGGCAGCCAGTCTTTGACGTCACCTCCGTACCTGAACACCTCGTTCTGTGAGCGTCTGGTCGACACGGCAGCCAGTCTCTGACGTCACCTCCGTACCTGAACACCTCGTTCTGTGAGCGTCTGGTCGACACGGCACCCAGTCTCTGACGTCACCTCCGTACCTGAACACCTCGTTCTGTGAGCGTCTGGTCGACACGGCAGCCAGTCTCTGACGTCACCTCCGTACCTGAACACCTCGTTCTGTGAGCGTCTGGTCGACACGGCAGCCAGTCTCTGACGCTCAGTCACGACTCGCTCGCGCATCTTCCGCCGCTGCTGCTGCGTCTTCGGCTTGGGCACCTTCTTCAGTGGAGCCACCGATTTCTCCTCGTCTGCCTTCTCCTCTTCGTCCTCCCCCATACCTCCAGACATTTCCTTAACCCAGTCAGCCTGAGGAGAAACACAGACATGTAAGACCCCATCCTCCCCCAGACCGCCCGACATTTCCCTAGGCCAGTCAGCCCGAGGAGAAACACACACAGACATGCGTGATAAGCTAAACCTTGCGTTCGCTATGATGACATGATTCCAGTGTCCCAAAATGTGTCCATTTGAGTGGGAAATGACACCCAAATGTGAATTATTTTCCACTCTCACTCCCCATTTTAGGAGTGAATTTTCCACTCCCAAATTATGAATTGTGATATTGATTCAGACATAAATTTTGACTTTAGTACATGATTTCAACGAAAACTATTGCTTTCCATATTCAAAACAGAAATCAATATTGTACCATTTTCTACATAATTTTCCACTCTCGTGGTCTTTTTCGGCTCATATTTTCCACTCTGACACCCAAGCAAAAATAACGTTTTGGGACACTGCATGATTCCAGTTCCAACTTCCAACACACCAGCGCTTACATTATTAATTCATTCATTACATCCTTTGCGCCAGGAACATACGACTGAATGAATATCTTCCTACTGCAGCTCGTACCCTATCCTTCCTACTGCAGGTCGTGCCCTATCCTTCTTACTGCAGTTCGTACCCTATTCTTCCTACTGCAGGTCGTGCCCTATCCTTCCTACTGCAGTTCGTGTCTTATTCTTCCAACTGCAGTTCGTACCCTATTCTTCCTACAGCAGTTCGTGTCTTATTCTTCCAACTGCAGTTCGTACCCTATCCTTCCTACTGCAGTTCGTGTCTTATTCTTCCAACTGCAGTTCGTACCCTATCCTTCCTACTGCAGTTCTTGCCCTATCCTTCCTATAATTGTAGTTCGTGCCCTATCCTTCCTACTGCAGTTCGTATCCTATCCTTCCTACTGCAGTTCGTACCCTATCCTTCCTACTGCAGGTCGTGCCCTATCCTTCCTACTGCAATTCGTGCCCTATTCGCAGTAATCCCTGAAGGCTCGCCGGTGTTTAGGAAGCCGATCAGGCTTGGTCGCCGGTGTTTAGGAAGCCGATCAGGCTTGGTCGCCGGTGTTTAGGAAGCCGATCAGGCTTGGTCGCCATGTTTACCTCAGTGGGGCGTGTGGACGGGAACTTGGCGGTGGTCTGGCTTGGTCGCCATGTTTACCTCAGTGGGGCGTGTGGACGGGAACTTGGCGGTGGTCAGGCTTGGTCGCCATGTTTACCTCAGTGGGGCGTGTGGACGGGAACTTGGCGGTGATCAGGCTTGGTCGCCATGTTTACCTCAGTGGGGCGTGTGGACGGGAACTTGGCGGTGGTCTGGCGCTCCCAGCGCTGAAAGTCAGCCTCCTTCTTCTGCTCCACCAGCAGCGCCTGCTCCAGCAGCTCCTTGTGGTCAGCCGCCTCCGGGTGGTACGACTGGCCTGAGAACGGACAGCAGGACAGTAACCAGTATGACACTCTTTGGTCACTTAACATACCACTTTGGCCCACCTACATTTTCAGAAAACCCTGAACTGCGTAGCATGGCCTGTGGAATGTGACACAAGTGATGCCAATGCAATGCCAGTAATCAACGTTTGATCTTTCATGCAGGTAAACTATTTTTCCAAGCATAATTTACATATGTATTATGCAAATGATTCTCGACTCAACAAGACAATCCATGAATGACGTGGGTTACGTGACAATAGATCGTTCTGCACACATTCTCATGACAAAACTGGCGGTGTACGCCAGGACCACGGTGACCGACACATAGCGGCGTCATGACCACGGTGACCGGCACATAGCGGCGTCAGGACCACGGTGACCGGCACATAGCGGCGTCAGGACCACGGTGACCGGCACATAGCGCGCGTGGCTGACCTGCATGGGGCGGCTCCACGGCCGGCAGTAGGGAGGTCTTGACCCGCATGTAGAGCGGCCGGCGCACTGCTCCGTCCATCCTGCAGAGGCGCCGCTTCTGTAGCGCCGGCTCGATCCAATCGCTGGCCGAGTCAGCTGGGCGGAGGAAACATTACAGTCAGGATGGCCGGGTCAGCTGGGCGGAGGAAACATTACAGTCAGGCCAGGCCGGGTCCGCTGGGCGGAGGAAACTTTACAGTCAGGCCAGGCCGGGTCCGCTGGGCGGAGGAACCATTACAGTCAGGATGGCCGGGTCAGCTGGGTGGAGGAACCATTAGTCAGGTTAGGATGGCCGGGTCAACTGGGCGGAGGAAACATTAGTCAGGTCAGGCCGGGTCCGCTGGGCGGAGGAACCATTACAGTCAGGATGGCCGGGTCAGCTGGGCGGAGGAAACATTACAGTCAGGATGGCCGGGTCCGCTGGGCGGAGGAAACATTACAGTCAGGATGGCCGGGTCAGCTGGGCGGAGGAACCATTAGTCAGGTTAGGATGGCCGGGTCAACTGGGCGGAGGAAACATTAGTCAGGTCAGGCCGGGTCCGCTGGGCGGAGGAACCATTACAGTCAGGATGGCCGGGTCAGCTGGGCGGAGGAAACATTACAGTCAGGATGGCCGGGTCCGCTGGGCGGAGAGAACATTACAGTCAGGATGGCCGGGTCCGCTGGGCGGAGGAAACATTACAGTCAGGATGGCCGGGTCCGCTGGGTGGAGGAAACATTACAGTCAGGATGGCCGGGTCCGCTGGGCGGAGGAAACATTACAGTCAGGATGGCCGGGTTCGCTGGGTGGAGGACACATTACAGTCAGGATGGCCGGGTCAGCTGGGCGGAGGAAACATTACACAGTCAGGTCAGGCTGGGTCCGCTGGGCGGAGGAAACATTATACAGTCAGGCCGGGTCAGCTGGGCAGAGGAAACATTACAGTCAGGATGGCCGGGTCCGCTGGGTGGAGGAACCATTACAGTCAGGTCAGTCAGGCCGGGTCAGCTGGGCGGAGGAACCATTACAGTCAGGTGAAGGTCAGAGCGGGTCCGCTGGGCGGAGGAAACATTACAGTCAGGCCAGGCCGGGTCCACTGGACGGAGGAAACATTACAGTCAGGTCAGGCCGGGTCAGCTGGGCGGAGGAAACATTACAGTCAGGTCAGGCCGGGTCAGCTGGGCGGAGGAAACATTACAGTCAGGATGGCCGGGTCCGCTGGGCGGAGGAACCATTACAGTCAGGTCAGGCCGGGTCAGCTGGGTGGAGGAAACAGTATACAGTTAGGATGGCCGGGTCAGCTGGGCGGAGAAAACATTACAGTCAGGCCGGGTCCGCTGGGCGGAGGGTCAGGATGGCCGGGTCAGCTGGGCGGAGGAAACATTAGTCAGGTCACGCCGGGTCCGCTGGGCGGAGGAACCATTAGTCAGGTCAGGCCGGGTCCGCTGGGCGGAGGAAACATTAGTCAGGTCAGGCCGGGTCAGCTGGGCGGAGGAAACATTACAGTCAGGATGGCCGGGTCAGCTGGGCGGAGGAAACATTACAGTCAGGATGGCCGGGTCCGCTGGGCGGAGGAAACATTACAGTCAGGATGGCCAGGTCCGCTGGGCGGAGGAAACATTATACAGTCAGGCCGGGTCAGCTGGGCGGAGGAAACATTAGTCAGGATGGCAGGGTCAGCTGGGCGGAGGAAACATTACACAGTCAGGTCAGGCCGGGTCCGCTGGGCGGAGGAAACATTATACAGTCAGGCCGGGTCAGCTGGGCGGAGGAAACATTACAGTCAGGATGGCCGGGTCAGCTGGGCGGAGGAAATATTACAGTCCGGTGAAGGTCAGGGCGGGTCCGCTGGGCGGAGGAAACATCACAGTCAGGTCAGGCCGGGTCAGCTGGGCGGAGGAAACATTAGTCAGGGCAGGCCGGGTCCGCTGGGCGGAGGAAACATTACAGTCAGGCCAGGCCGGGTCAGCTGGACGGAGGAAACATTACAGAGTCAGGTCAGGCCGGGTCGGCTGGGCGAAGGAGACATTACAGTCAGGTGAAGGTCAGGCCGGGTCAGCTGGGCGGAGGAAACATTAGTCAGGGCAGGCCGGGCCCGCTGGGCGGAGGAAACATTAGTCAGGGCAGGCCGGGTCAGCTGGGCGGAGGAAACATTAGTGAAGATGGCCGGGTCCGCTGGGCGGAGGAACCATTACAGTCAGGATGGCCGGGCCCGCTGGGCGGAGGAAACATTAGTCAGGGCAGGCCGGGTCAGCTGGGCGGAGGAAACATTAGTGAGGATGGCCGGGTCCGCTGGGCGGAGGAACCATTACAGTCAGGATGGCCGGGTCAGCTGGGCGGAGGAAACATTACAGTCAGGTCAGGCCGGGTCCGCTGGGCGGAGGAAACATTACAGTCAGGTCAGGCCGGGTCAGCTGGACGGAGGAAACATTACAGTCAGGTCAGGCCGGGTCAGCTGGGCGGAGGAACCATTACAGTCAGGTCAGGCCGGGTCAGCTGGGCGGAGGAAACATTACACAGTCAGGTCAGGCCGGGTCAGCTGGGTGGAGGAAACATTACAGAGTCAGGTCAGGCCGGGTCCGCTGGGCGGAGGAAACATTACAGAGTCAGGTCAGGCCGGGTCGGCTGGGCGGAGGAGACATTACAGTCTGGTGAAGGTCAGGCCGGGTCAGCTGGGCGGAGGAAACATTAGTCAGGGCAGGCCGGGTCAGCTGGGCGGAGGAAACATTACAGTCAGGATGGCCGGGTCCGCTGGGCGGAGGGAACATTACAGTCAGGATGGCCGGGTCCGCTGGGCGGAGGACACATTACAGTCAGGATGGCCGGGTCAGCTGGGCGGAGGAAACATTACACAGTCAGGTCAGGCTGGGTCCGCTGGGCGGAGGTTATGTATCACAGTCAGGTCAGGTCAGGCCGGGTCAGCTGGGCAGAGGTTATGTATTACAGAGTCAGGTCAGGTGAACTGGGTCACACTAACTTACGCCACGCAGCAGGGCAGGCCAGGTCATGTCAGCTCAGGTCAAACGGGAGGCTCCATACCGCCAGACCAGTCAGATGAATTGGCCAACACAACCAATCAGGTCACATCGGTTTAGACTAGGTCAGACGAGACACCCCATACCATGGTGCCAGGTCAGGTCTGGTTAGGTCGGGTGGACCGCGCTGCCAGCCCGATCATATCAGGTCGCAGGCCAATAAGGCAAGCTACAACACTAATTCTGAGTTCTCACAGATATCACAGAACAGAATGTAAAACTGAAGCTTTATTAGCATAGTTTCGATTTTGTTTATGGGCCCAGGGCGAAATAAGCTTCTTAATCTTGAGCACTGGTCAGCCATTAAGTATCAGTGAAAATGCATGACTACATTGGTAATGCTTACTGTCCATTCCAATTATGATGGCTGAACTTACACCGAAGCCTTTGTACTTGTCAGTCATTGTCACACAATCTTTTGATTTTTCTTATTTAGCCCGGCATTGACTGGGGTCTCAGCTGAACGCTTTTTAACATGGGGGGGGGGGGGGGGGCGTTAAACGCCCCCCATCAATGGCGGGTTAAGCTGCAAGATGTAGTGTCATTGCTATTCACAACAGGAATAAACACACTAACATTGAAGGACACAAAATATATCTGGGAGCAGTGCTTGGTGCAGTGTCTAGTTAAAAAAGCGAAGTTAAAGCAGAATAAAAAGTGCGTTTAAAATGGGAAAGCTTACGCATGTCTTCATCAGCCCAAGGGTCTTTAGGAGGTAGCTCCTTTTTTGCTTCCTCCTTCTTCAATGACGTTTCATTGGCGAGGGCAGCCAGTACCTCATTCTCGTCTTTCTTCTTGTTCGTTTTTGCTTTGATAAAGGCAGGCCTCTTGTCCTTCACAAAACGTCTGAAATCAGTAATGCAGACGGTTATAAGTAAGGATAATGTACATCCATACAAGCACTATCTGACGAAAGCATTGGTGCAGTGAGAATCATATGAGAAAGTAAATAGTAAATACATTATGCAAAAGACATGTGGTGACAAAGTCATAGGTCGTGTACAATACGAGTATCTCAGGCTGTTGTCATGCTACACAATAACAACTGTACTTAAGAACAGGTCAAGTGCCCAATCTGCTGCCTGAAACAATGAGACCATGCAGTAGCTGAACATAATTCACACAAAATGGCAGACAAATCTTAACTTACGATTTCTTCGGCACTTTAGCACCAGGAAGGCCTTTCAAGTTTTGGAAACATTTCAGATTGTCCTGGTCCACCTTTGGCCGTTTGGGCCGCTTCTGGCGGAGAAGCACGTCCGAACCGACCTCCTCCGGCTGCTTGTCAATGGTGAATATGTCATGGCTCTCCTTTTCCGACACCAAACCACTGAAACAGCGCCAATCAATTCAGTCTTGCTGTCGTTGATAGCAGCCCATACACATGACCATTACGGCAATACTCGTACCGCAAACGAGGACTAACATACACACGACCATTACGGCAATACTCGTACCGCAAACGAGGACTAACATACACATGACCATTACGGTAATACTCGTACCGCAAACGAGGACTAACATACACACGACCATTACGGTAATACTCGTACCGCAAACGAGGACTAACATACACATGACCATTACGGCAATACTCGTACCGCAAACGAGGACTAACATACACACGACCATTACGGCAATACTCGTACCGCAAACGAGGACTAACATACACACGACCATTACGGCAATACTCGTACCGCAAACGAGGACTAACATACACACGACCATTACGGCAATACTCGTACCGCAAACGAGGACTAACATACACACGACCATTACGGCAATACTCGTACCGCAAACGAGGACTAACATACACACGACCATTACGGCAATACTCGTACCGCAAACGAGGACTAACATACACACGACCATTACGGCAATACTCGTACCGCAAACGAGGACTAACATACACACGACCATTACGGCAATACTCGTACCGCAAACGAGGACTAACATACACACGACCATTACGGCAATACTCGTACCGCAAACGAGGACTAACATACACACGACCATTACGGCAATACTCGTACCGCAAACGAGGACTAACATAGCGACCATCCCGCACAAATCAGCTACGCTACATTCACCCAATAATGCGTCACCACAGACTGCTGCATACCAAGGGCCGAACTCGACCGAGACACGCACCCGAACCGCTCCTGCAGACGGACATCATCCAGGTACTCGTCCACCTCAGTAATGTCCACCTGCTTCTTCCAGGACTTCTTCTTGTGCCGCGGAATGCGACCTTTGCTATTGGCGCCCATTTTTACCACTCCTGAAAGACAATTAAGCATAATGATGAGATACCAGCTCACACCACAAAAGTGAGATGCATGGGTGATGTATCTCAGCCAGAAGTAAGGTTCAAGAGAAGGCAGCTAAAACCTTATACCAGAGTCCAGAACAAAGCGTATTGGGTGTTCTGTTAACCAGGTGCAAATATGTTTACCAACATTCCTTATAAAATAGTTCAGCATGTAAGTGATCATTTATTTTCAGGTAAAGGCTAATGATACTGTACAGCATACTTTTCAACTAAATGCAAATTGTTACCTGAATAAAACCTTCCTATTGATGTTCAGTCGGTCTCACATCTGCCTTTCTTTTGTCTATCAAGAGTTATTGCCAACAAAGTGCTGGTGACCTCAGATGACCTCGTAGGTGCCATTGGGCAAAAAATGCACCGAGTCATGGAAAATGAGCTATGATAACATGATCTTGAAAGAGTTGGTCTGATGTAATGTGTATCCTCTGAATAGGTCCGAGCTCTGAAGCATTTGTACATTTTTTTGCTCTGATGACGGGAGGTCACAAAATGGACCTGACCTGAGGTTGCCAATATAAAAGCATTGTAATGCAAGGCCAAAGGCACTTCCAGTCATGCCTAGTAAACAACCTTTTTATAAAATATTTCAACATTTTAAGTTCATCAAATGGCAGAAATGTGCTTGGAGGCCGGTACTGTAATGGTAGGTGGTGATAAACGGTATTCAGCCTTCACACTCGACTATATGGGAACATTTTGAGTCCATTGTGCAACATCTATTTTTTAATGAAATTTCTAGTACAGAGTTTTTACTGCTAACTGCCACCATCACATTTTGAGGGGTCATACCAATACAAATTCACAAATTTCATTTTTTTGCCATATACAAAATTGTCTCCCTAATCAATACACTAGAAATAAGATGAAAAGCCTCATATTATGGCAGTCTATGGCATGCATATTTCAGAAGGAAACAAATATTCCACTCTGGTACTATGAAAATACAATCAAAACAAAACCAGATTTAGAACCTGTGGGTAAGGTTACACACATTAACAATCTCTGCTTTCACTTGGCAAATGGATCCCACATAGGGTTAACTGCTGTAACACCAGACATCATATCCTAAGACTTGTCATGCTATCTGAATGTAAACAATCTGAATGGGTTAGGTCACATACAATATTAAGCTCTGCTTTGGCTTGGCAAATGCATCCCACATAGGGTCAACTTACGTAACCCCAGACACGTCATATCCTCAGACTTTTCATGCTATCTGATGTAAACAATGTGTTGGTATCATCTGCATTCTGATAGCATGAAGTTTTGAGATTTGGATGTGTCTAAAGATTGGACTTTTACTGGTATCGTTGCAGCTGGTGCCACCCCTCCCAGCGGTATGTGGTAACTCCTAAAATGCACTAGATTCTAGGGAACTATTTGTGTTGTTTTTCAAGATATTTAAAATACCTCCAAGGTGAGGCTGAAACTGTTGTTATGACGTCATTGGAGGCAAAATCATATCGCAACCGTCTTAAATTAACAAAATTAACGTCTTAAATTAAATCTTAGCAGAGGGGCAACAGTCATTGGCAATCCAGAACAGGTGGTTTGCAGGGGCAAACAATTAATTTGTCTGTCTCATTAGGTTTTGTCCTGATCAGACTTAATGGCTACAAGCTGTAGGTTTCGTCCCAATCAGAATTAATGGCTATGAGCGGTAGGTTTCATCCTGATCGGACTTAATGGTGTGGTTAGGTTAGGTTGGTTTAGTTTAGGTACCATAACCTAAACTAACCTAGAGAAGGGGCATGGCACAGTTGCCAGGGGCAGAGCTACAGTTGGGAAAGATGGGCAATTGCCCTCCCCCCCAACTGCCTGAAATTGATGCAAAACGATATAGAAGAAAATCTAAGCAACTTTTACTAAGGAAAGTTAGCTACAAATCAGTTATCAATGCATAAGTCAGCAAAATCTGATGAGTTTTCAGAATTATGTGAGACTTTTTGGAATCCCTCCCCAAACCACCCGTTCTGGATTCGCCAATGATGGTTGCCCCTCTGATAAGATTTTATTTAAGATGTTAATTTGGTTAATTTAAGACAGTTGCGATAAGATTTTGCCTCAAATGACATAATGGTTGGCGATAAGATTTTGCATCCAATGATGACATAGCAATGGTTTCAACCTCACCTTGGAGGTATTTGAGATATCTCAAAAATAAAATAGTTCTCTAGAATCTAGTGCATTTTAGGGATTACCACATACCGCTGGGAGGGGTGGCACCAGCTGCAACAATACCCTTTTACCCTACTCATTACAACCCAGCAAAAACAATAACAACCAGTGAAAACATTATGGTTAGGTTGAACTCTGTTAATGTTAACTCATCATCAAAATAAGTGAAAACACATTTATATTTCACAAGAACAGATTACAATTAAGGATGTCATAAGATCCAGGCTTTTGTTTACAATCACAATACCAATACTCTTTGTTGTACTGAAAATTTATGTCTTTGTCTTTATGTCAATACACTACTGATACCCTTGCCACGCTTATGACCATTTCAACTTACTGAGCAAAACTTGATAAAATTTCAGATAGCTAAATTGTTTTATATAATCTGATTAGGTTTATGACGAAAATACACGAAATAAGTGTTTAAACACCAATAAACCTTGTGTACCTGAGCCACGAACGACGAACCGGACTAAAAGACAGAATTCGTTTACAGCAAACAAAACACGCATGAGATAAATGTAACTAACGCGCCAGAATTCCATACAATCATTGTTAATATGCCACCACTAAATACATGTGACGTCGCCACGTACCGATGTGCTAACGGTCGCCTGCTTTGCTTTGATGCCGTGGCGTAAACGACAGAAATACGCACGTAGAGTTAGATAAATGACTATGATCCTATCTAAGCATAAATAATATCTCACGTCCTAGTCGTTCGAAATGGGTAGGACTCACAAATTGATTCATAAGGCAAGGATTATGCTACGGTGACGAATCGGAATGAGACTCCCACAATCGGCTGTTGATTGCCGTCTTCTTGCAGGGGAATGGGGATGCAATGGTGAGGTCAACCTATCTTCGCCAGCTTCGAAATAAAACAAATGCCATTTAATTGCACCATGCACGTACGGCCCGCAGCACGTCCGGATGGAGCAATTCCGAAACAAACGCCCCGTGAAGGCAGCTGCGCGCGCTCGCCGGTGTTCTCTTTTCATACACAATTTAGCCCAAACGCTTAGTTTCCATTAGTTGAGGGAGGAGCACCCCACTGCAAATGCACATCGCTGGCTCAGAATTGTCAGGACACAACCTACCCACCCTCCAATGCTAGAAACCCGGTTCAAAAGCAGAACGTGCAGCCGCACGTCACACTACTAAATCACTCACTAAAAATGATTAAATAATTGCTGTTGAGTTTTATTTCACACTTGTATATCCAAACACCGATGGGTCATGTCTATCACACCATCCATGACGTCAAAGTATCACAATGTCTTCAGGAACTCGTTGTAAGAGGCGACCGGCACCTGGGCGATGTCGCGGCAGAACTCCTGGTCCGTGGTGCCGACCAGGCTGTCCAGGCTGACGTATCCGGGCCGGCCCCGGTCGTACTGGTCCCGGTTCAGCATGTGCAGCATCAGGTGCCGCTGGCGCACGCGCCACGAGCGGTATGTTAGGACGTTGGGCGCGTCGGCGATCAGCTGGTGGGAGAGCCCCATCTCGTTGTGTAGGAACTGAAGCCGGTCTTGCAGCGCCAAGCGGGAGAGCATCAGCACCTTCGGCTTCCCCAGTAGCATCCGCTTCAGCTCCTGATGCTTGAAACCGAACTCCTCCTTGATGGTGAACACAGAGTCCTGCAACGGTAGACCAGTCAGCTGATGGACAAATGGTTGAGAGAACAAACACCAAAGCCGGTTTCAGTATGGCCCAGTATGGGGTAGTGGGCAGGACACAACCAGTGTGGACTATCGCATAGTTTCAGTATGGAGCTCAACAAACAATTGCATAATGTTTAATCGAGACCCCAAGGGAAGCCCACACTTGGATGGTGAGCTGAGTGAGCACCTTGATGTGCTGGATGTTGCTGGTGATGAGGCTGGGACGCTTGGCGGCCAGCTGGCGGAGCTCCTGTGCCTTCAGGTCGAACATGCCCATGAAGAGGCCGAGCCGGCGGTCGATCCGGGCCGTGCTGAACATGAGCCAGAACGGGTCGCGACAGATGACTGAGATAATCTGCTCCCGGCTGAACCGCTTCGCCTCCAGGTAGTTCAGCCGTACCTAAGCCGGTGTCAGGCACAGTGCGGGGTACGGTCACTGACAGATCTGCGGCCGATCAGCACTAAATACAAACAGGAGAAGTGTATTTTGGATTTAACAATATTAATACTAATTTGTCAAAAATAGTGTTAAAATGATCAATAACATGCCAAGTATTTATTTTAGTGCCCAAATAAATAATTAAAATAGACAAGCTTTCGACATAACTGTCATCAGGTCTGATGATGACATTAGGTCTGATGATGACATTAGGTCTGATGATGACATTAGGTCTGATGATGACATCAGGTCTGATGATGACATCAGGTCTGATGATGACATCAGGTCTGATGATGACATCAGGTCTGATGATGACATCAGGTCTGATGATGACATCAGGTCTGATGATGACATCAGGTCTGATGATGACATCAGGTCTGATGATGACATCAGGTCTGATGATGACATCAGGTCTGATGATGACATCAGGTCTGATGATGACATCAGGTCTGATGATGACATCAGGTCTGATGATGACATCAGGTCTGATGATGACATCAGGTCTGATGATGACATCAGGTCTGATGATGACATCAGGTCTGATGATGACATCAGGTCTGATGATGACATTAGGTCTGATGATGACATCAGGTCTGATGATGACATCAGGTCTGATGATGACATCAGGTCTGATGATGACATTAAGTTTGATGATGACATCAGGTCTGATGATGACATCAGGTCTGATGATGACATTAGGTCTGATGATGACATTAGGTCTGATGATGACATTAGGTCTGATGATGACAGTGATGTCGAAAGCGTGTCTATTTTAATAATTCATTGGGGCACTCAAATAAATACTTAGCATGTTATTGATCATTTTTTTTAAAAAAAAATTGGACAATAATGTCCATCATGCCAGCCAGCCAAATAATACATAATACTAATTTGACATGCCTCAAATTTTTGACACTTTTCGGGAAACTAACGAGCTTGAACCTGAACAATCACTCCGTTTATTTCCACGGGTCCGCACATGTGGCTCGGTTGGGACTTGGGAGAACGCTGGGCTTACAATCTAGCAAGATGGGTTCGAGATGCTCCACCGCCCACAATTTGCTCCTGACGAGGATGACCTGCGGCCGGTGGCAGCTGAACCCAGCGGGTCGGGCTGACCGTCCTCAGTCGCTAGAGGACGTACAACTTAAAGGAAATAGTTCACCTTTGGGAAATTTTTCAGAACACGATTTTATTATATTTTTTAATACAGTTTCTTTTTTTATTTTCAAAAATGGTCCTACATCGCGCCAATGCAGGACAGAAGGTCGTAAATTATTAATGTTATGGTGTGCGTTATTGGTCTGCGCATGCTCCATGGCAGTGCTGGCACTTTCAGACGGTACGGTACATCATATATGCGCCGTATTCCTTCGCCAAAAACTCAAATATCTTCGGCTGGAGAGTCTTTTCAGCCAATAAAAGTTCCAGATAAGGATTTCTCAACACGGGCTACAAAACTGCTATTTCAGTTCAAAACCAATGTTGAAGGTGAAATATTTCCTTTAAATGAATTCTGCCGATAACCGGGGGATCGGACGATGAGCCCGCGCAACAAGCCTTGCTTAGCGCGGGTGCTGATTTATAAAATTAATCAATTAAAACATTCAGACCAAATTTAATAATATAATAGCATGTGCTGTGAGTAAGGCATCCCTCCCCGCGATGGTCGTACCTGCAGGTCGTCGACACGTTCCTTGAAGATGAGCGGATTGCGTGTGATGAAGGCGCCGAGCCGGTCGGCTGGCACCCCAGCATCGTGCAGGAAGCGGAGGTGTGGCGCTATGCCGTGCTCCCAGTCGAGCCGCAGCACCATCTGAGGGATGCCTGGCCGCCGGTCCCAGCTGGACACGTCCACTCCGAGCGCCACCAGGCGGCGCAGGTCCGCCGACGCCGCCACGTACGGCGCCAGACCGTAGCTCTTCACAGGCAGTTTGCTGTGCTGGGACTGGTGTCGGTCACTTGGCAGCTGGCTTTCACCAGACTGGGATGAGTTGGTTGGTGGATGGTTGTTGCATGACTGAGATGCTTCACTTGACAGCTGACCGTCACCTGACTGATACGTAACACCCCTGGTCGTGCTGGAGTTGTCAACCACCAGACTGAGATCCGAGTCAAGTGCATCAGCTGCTTGGGTGCTTCCATTGGCTGAACTTTCAGTGTTCAACGCTGTTTGTGATACAACATATTCTTTGCTGTCAACTGACTGGTGTTTAGGGTGAATGAGTCTGGCAGTGAGAACACTGCTGCACAACAGATGAGGTGATGTGTGACAGTATTGGATACATTTTGACCTTACTGCAGCCAGGACACTGTAACTTGGCTGACTGCTTGCCGCTAAGAGGGTGTGTGCTTGATATCTAGTCAACAGTCCCAGTCTTCTGACTTGTACTGCTGCCAAAGTCCACATTGCTTTGCTGCAATACATATTACAAAAGGTCAGAGTAGCATGTAACATGATCATGTGGTCATAAAAATACATGATGTGAAAGTAAATTTTAAAAAATCCAATGGCTTTCCAGAGCAGGGCAACAGTTGATATTGAATTGCTGGACACAACAAAACTCTGAAATTTTCATGCTAAACTTTTCATGTTTTTATGAATTGGCCATGCATCAATGTGTAATGTATTGATATTGTCTACACCATCAATAGTATGAAAAGTCTGGTATTTTGATGCCATCATTACTATCCCTTGCCTTTTTACTTCAACTGTTAACAATTTTACTAGAAATCTATACAGTAAATAATTGAACAGATAAATATGTGAGGAGTATTGATAGAGGGGAAAATACATGTGAAAAGAATTGAGAGCAACAATTGTGATAAGTCAACCAACACAATTTGCTATTAAACATCTCAAATTAATTAGCATTTCTGAGAGTCAATGCCTATGCATTTTTGGTTGATACCTATAGTAAACCACTGTGACATCAGACAAGTTGTAATGCCCAATTTCATGCTATGGATGAACTCATACCTACTTGAGGGTGTACATACCACCAACAATGTGAAATGTCTGATTTTTTAAAGGACATTGCACAAGTAACTGAAGTAACTAAAAACAACCTTGGTCCTGAGCTTGGGTATTTAACTCTTCTGATAGGCCAGTATGCAAAACGTGGCAAGAACATCAATGAGATATTTGGTGCAGCCCAAATCCTACCCCAAATGGGACAGCAAGCCACCCCATTTGGGGCAGGATTTTTTCCTGAGGAGGAAATTTCAGTCCTCTGTCAGCAAATACTGTTGGCTGGGGGGGGGGGGGGGTCGGGTATTCACAATCACGTTTTATCTAGTATGGATTCACTTTTGAGCCAAAAACTGTTGATGGGGGGGGGGGGGGGGGGGGGTCCGTCATAATCACAATCACATTTTATCTAGTGTGAATTGGTACATTGTTACTTCTGCCCCCAAAAGTCAAAAGCTGCCCCTAAAATTCCCAAAGCTGCCCCTAAATTTACAATTCTGCCCCTAAATTTACAATTCTGCCCCTAAATTTCCAAACCTGCCCCCAAATTTTAAAAAGCTGCCCCAATTTTGATGTGTTGGTGCCAACCCTGCCCAGACAAGATCTTGTTGAAACTTGCCATGTTTTGCATACTGGCTGATAGGTACACACTCAAGTCTCATGGCATTTGTCACTGACAGCACTCAGCAGATGTTGCATGTGTCACAAAAACTGATGACTCAGGACTAGACAGAAGACAATTAGATCCTTGGTCCCCCACAAGGATATGGTTCTTGACCCATTAAATGAAATAGTTAACCTTCAGAAAATTTATCAGAACAGGATTTTATTATGTTTAATAGTTAAAAAAAAAAATGGTCCTACATCACACCAATTCAGGACAGAAGCCAGAAGGTCATAAATTATTAAGTTTATGGTGTGCATTATTGGTCTGCACATGCTCCATGCAGTGCTGGCACTTTCAGATGGTACAGTATATCATATATGCACCACATTTCTTTGACAAAGTCAAATATCTTTGGCTGGAGTCTTTTCAGACAAGAACAGTTGCAGATAGGGATTTCTCAACACAGGCTACAAACTGCTATTTCAGTTAAAAACCCCATGTTGAAGGTGAACTATTTCCTTTAACAAACAAGCAATTATGATAGGTAGGTACCCTATTTTTATATAATGTGCTAATACCTGGTTCCAGTTCCTGTGGTGGGTGTGAACTATGCTAGGTCTTCTTCACACTTTCTTGAAATGTATATTTCAACAAATATTAAATAATAAAACGACCATTTAATTTATGAACCCATTCAATGCACCGCCCCAATCATCTAATGATCAATGATCTTTATCTATCTGGGCTAGATAGGTTTCCCACTCCCTTTTATGTTTGCCATCAGAATACACTGTTGATTGTATGATGCAATTACTTCAGTTGGCCAATTGCATGTAAGTGTTTTGTGTTATTCGATTTATAGAAGCGCTTTTACAATTTTATGAACACAAAGGAAAATTTAATACAGACATAGCGCAACACAGACAGTACACGAGATTTGCTGCTTTCGGTGTATAGGTAAATTTAGACAAGTTTGAACGTAAGGACTGTGTCCGATTAACTATTTTGGCTATTATTACGTCATGATTTAACGGCTAAAAAAACTCGCTTCGCCTGAGAAGTTATGCATTGCAGGGAGCGATGCATTGGCCATTGCAGGGATAAAAGATGGTACAATGGGCAATGAAGATGATCTATGATGCAGACAAATGGACACATCAAACATGTACACTGTGTGCTGACATCCCTCAAGCGCTTTAGTGGCATTCTGAAGACATTGCTTGCTAAAATATGCAGATTATTGCATGCTTAAGGTGTAGCTAGTTAAAATGTTAATATTAAAAACAAGAAAATACATCTAATTGACAAACCTTTTTCATATTGGTTTACTCTAGGAAATTTACTTGCAAAGAAACATTGAACTTCTTACTCCAGTGACGTAACTATCTTAAACGCTGCTTCTCAAGCCAATGGCCCGTCGCTTTCGCTGTTTGCTCTCCAAGAAAACCAAAAGTTTGTTCAGTTTGTGCAGTTTGTTTTATTTACCGTGGTATTTTATCTAGCGTGAGTTTGTGTGGACTGTGGCAGGTATAGGCAATATTAGACTTAGTAAAGTATATATTTGTATATATTAGTATATATATTAAATATATTAACATATATTAGTATATATATTAAATATGTTAACATATATTAGTATATATATTAAATATATTAACATATATTAGTATATATAGCAACATTAGTAAAGGAATCTTGGGTGTGGGTGGGAGATATCGCCTTCGGTGGGAGCAGGTCAAGTTGGGAGGGCTTAACTCAACTTTACTTTTGAAGGCAAGGACAGGTAATTTTGCTTACAGGGAAAGGCAAGGCTGTATAAAGGAAAGGTATGTGGGTGGGAGATGAAAATTGAGACCATTTCAGTTTTTGAAAATAATATAGGCACATGTGATCCAGGCAGCATTCCTTACCTTACCTTACCTTACTCTGATCATAATTTGAAAAAGGCCCTAAGGCCTGTAGGTCCTGATCTCATTGAGCTCCTATGTTCTATACTGACAATCAGTGTTTGGTATGTAGTACCGGAAGTGAGCCCAGTGGGCATCAAGCATAGCCTTGAAAAAGTTTACAGTGGGAAAACAGACGACATCAGCTGGCAAGCTGTTCCAACTTCCAGTTGTTGACTACTCTAATGGCGAAGGCTGACCTCCTGACTCTGCCTGATGCTGGTGACCTTCAAATCTTGTATGGGTGTCCTCTTGTGGCACCATCAGTGGCAAGAGTGAAATATTTGGCTGGGTCCATATGGGGCTGGGGCTGGGTCCATACCACCATGGAACATCTGATAAGTATGAACCATGTCACCACGTCTGCGCCTGAAGTAGAGAGATGGTAGAGAGATGGCTCTCAGCCTCTACATAGGGCAGGAGGCGTAGGCTGGTCACCATGCAGGTCGCTCTTCTCTGCACCCTCTCAACCAGCTTCTGGTCTGCCCTGTTGAAGGGGCCCCACACAAGATTCCCATACTCCAGTTGAGGTCGCACTAGAGTTGTGTACAGCAGCAGAAGTGTACTCATCAATCAAGGCGAAGGAGCGACATATGACTGCTATTATCTGGATGGCCTTGGCTACAACTGCTGAAGCGTGCTCTCTGAACTTCAGCTCAGAGTCGATGCGAACCCCCAGGTCCTTCTCTACTTGTGCAATGCTCAGATGGGCTCCCCGCACTGTGTACTGGCAGTTTTAATTTTCATGACCAATGTGCAGGACCTTGCACTTGCTCTCGTTAAAGAGCAGCTGCCAGGTGTCAGACCATCTGACCGGGGCCTCCAGGTCGGCTTGCAAGGAGGAGACATCGCTTGAAGTGGAAAAACAAGTACAGTTTCGTGTCATCAGCAAACATTTTTATGGAAGAATGGACCACTTCAGGCAAATCATTGATAAACACGAGAAAGAGTAGCAGACCGAGAACAGAACCTTGGGGAACACCACTTGCGACGTCAGTCCAGTCTGAGACATGCCCGTTCAGAGCTACTTGCTGTCTCCTTGCTGTCAGAAAGGACTCGATCCATGAGTAGAGTTTACCACTGACGCCATAGCAACAAAGTTTGTGGAGCAAACACTGGTGAGGCCTTCTGGAAATCTAGATACAGTACATCAATAGGGTTGCTACTCTCTAGGACTTTACTCCAGTCATCAAGAACATCGACCAACTGAGTATTACAGGAGCGCTTAGGACGGAATCCATGCTGACTGCAGGACAAAAGTTGAGTGTCGGTTAGGTGCCGATAAAGCTCGTCTCGCATCATGGACTCGAGTACCTTGCACGTCACGGACGTTAGGCTAACTGGGCGGTAGTTCCCAGGATCTTGCCTGTCCCCTTTTTTAAAGATGGGCACTATCCTACCCAGTGTCCAGTCTCGGGGTAACACACCAGTATCCAACATCTTGCAGTACAGGAGTGCCAGGAGTACAGAGCGATTAGCGTGCCTCTCGCAACACGCGTGGGTGTACGTCATCAGGCCCAGGGGCACTGGAGGGGTTGAGAGCACGAAGCTTCAGTTCAACGCCCTCTGGCGTTATGGCGATATCAGACAGCTCCATGGTGTTTCTGTGCCAACAGCAAGGACGGGTATGTCAGAGAGCCGCTCACGGGTGAAAACGCTGCCGAAAAACGCGCTCAGGATATCTGCCTTTGCTTCGTCTCTTCTCTCCAACCCCCCCCCCCCGTGTTACTGCGGAGGTCTCCTATTACCGGCTTGGTCTTCAGTCGAGAGTTTGTGTACCTCCAGAAAGCTTTGGGAATCGACTTAAGGTCTGAAACTAACTGGGATTCGAAGCTCCGACGGAGTTTCCTCGTGCGACTCCTGAGGTCGTTCCTACATATTCTGAACCTGGCCAGGTCTAGTGGGTCCTGAGTGTGAACATAATTATTCCATAGTTGGTTCTTACACCTTTTTAACCTAAGTGCATGGGCATGACCATTCATGTAAATGTTCTTTCTTGACTTGGAGCTTCTGACTGGGGGAACACAAGCTGCGACCACTATAGACAGAGATTCCCCAAAAGAATGTGTAACCTGCCTCAATGTGAAGAGAAGCAAGGCACTGCCAGTTAATATCGCTAATAATGGTACTCATCTGTGTGAAGTTGGCTTTGTGAAAGTTGAGCCTTTTTGTGTATGGAGTTGACTGAGTTGTGTAACAATTCAGGTGAAATCGCAATACCACATGATCACTCCTGCCCAGCCCCGGCTGATAAACAAGGCCAGACAGCATCCCCTCTTCATTTGTGAACAGCAGGTCGAGGAGGCTTGGTGTGTTTCCTTCTCTATACCTTGTGGGCTGAGTAACATGTTGAAACAACAGACAGTCATGAAGAGTGTTGAGAAACTTATGTGCAAAATGGGAATCTGGTGCTATACAGAAATTAACTGCCCAGTCTATCTGAGTAATATTAAAGTCATCGCAGATCAGCAGGTGAGAGGGACTTGCTGCAATCACAGAGTGGAAGAGAAGTGTCAACTCCTCCACACTCTGTTTAGGATCTCCGGATGGGCTGCGGTAGACACACCCTGCTATCAGTTGATCAGGTCCTTTAAGGGTTATCTTAATCCACAGGTGTTCTATTAAGAAAGGCCTGCCAATGGTGATCTCTGAAGATGTATCGCATTGATCACGTACACACATATCCCTCGGGTGCCTCTGGATCCAAGGTGATGTTCACTTGCATCAAAGTTTGTGAAGAGATTGTAGCCTGGCAGTGCCAGCAAAGCAAGATCAATAGATCAATTGTTGCTTCAATTTCCTCCCAGTGGCTAGTTTCAAAATTTGCTATCAACTCCCAAAAATGTCGATATTTTAGATGCAATGAAGTTAAATATTGCTCAATATGGTGAATATATGTTATACAATAAATAATTGGTACCTATTCTTTAGAATGTCAGCAATTCACAACATTTTGTAAAACATAGGATTCATTCAAAAATTGTCTTGCCATGAAAAAAAAGCTTCATGGGTAGGTATGTACTGGAAATATGGCAGCAAATACAAATCCACCTATGCCACATTTGATTTTTTTTTTAATGGTGGATTTAGCTAGTTCTGCAAGCCTGCTAACCTTCAATTCATTTTTGTATTGGGCAGTAACGTGCGGGTGCGTATCCCGACGTTTGACCTGCCCCGGGCTGGCGTGAGTTGCCCCGAATAATCTTATTGCTGCCCCGGACCGCTATTTTCTGCCCTAATTTTGATGTGTTGGTGCCAACCCTGCCCCGACGAGATCTCATCGAAACCTGCCACGTTTTGCAGACTGGGCCAGTTAGTTGATTCCCCCACCCACTCTCATAGGCCTTATGTCGAAATCCTTCTAATCGGGGGGGGGGGGGGGAGGAGGAGTAGTGATCCAACCCCCAGGCCCGCCGGTATTGACGCCCCTGCATTAGGGTAAAGGTCCAGTCTCCAGTCACATCAACATATTGTGTTTTTTTGTGTGCCATTAGCAGTGTAGGTGTTGGTGCTATGGTGTGTCAGTATCATCACCAATAGCAGGAAAAGTCTGGAATTTGATGTGACCTTAACCCTCGTTTACCCACATTACGGCGGCGATCGCAAAGGCAAACCGAGTCCTCGGCACAATCCGGCGCTCGTTTGGGCACGTCGACCAGCAGACGCTCCCGCTGCTCTTTAAGACCCTGGTCAGACCGCTGCTCGAATATGGGAACGTAGTCTGGGGCCCGTTCAACGCTGAAGACGTACGACTGGTGGAACGAGTACAACGGAGGGCGACCAAGCTGGTTCGACCAATCAGACTGCTTCCGTACGAGGACCGGCTGAGAGCCCTGCGCCTGCCGTCTCTGCAGTACAGAAGACGGCGCGGCGACCTCATTCTGATCCACCAGCTGATGAACGGCCGCATCGAACTCGATAAGCAGAAGTTATTCCAGGACCCGCCGTCGGCAATCACACGAGGACACTCCCTGAAGGTTGCCAAACCGCAAGCGCAGACCAGAGTGAGACGGAACTTCTGGTCTATCAGAGCAGTGAGCGACTGGAACGCACTTCCGGAACACGTCGTTTCATCAGCCACGACGAACCTCTTCAAGAACCGCCTGGACCACTACTGGGCGGACATCATGTACGATGCGCCAGGATAAGCGACAAAACACTGAAGCCAAATATGGTCAAGGAAAGCATACCCTTTTTAATTATCCACTGAGGCATACAAACAATCAAGAGATGTAAAGAGCGGGCAAGACAGGCATCTAGTCCTCCTTATAGTCTCGTACTATAAGTACAAGTACAAGTATAAGAGAACAATGAATAAATAGCTATAGCAGATAGCTGTTTCAAGGGAATGGGTACCAATTTCGAACAGTGCATTAAAATGCAATGTATATTGCTGATTCATTTTGCATTAATGACCTGACGTCACCATATGATTGCATTTTACCTTTTTTATAAATTAGTCCGAATGTTTTGATGGGATGAATTTCCGAGATCAGGACCCACGCTAAGCTAAGCTTGTTGCGCGGTGCCTGACTCCACCATCAGATCGCGCAATTCCAGTCACTGGCAGAATTTAGAGGGAAAGATGAATGTCCCCTAATGACTGATGACGGTCCACCCTGCTTCTTCCTCTTCTTCTAAGTGTTCGGCGGCACTCGGCCGCACGCCGATGGCCGGGCCCCCCGGAGGAGGCCGGTCGCCCGCATGAAGTCCACGACTGCTCTCGGGTGGTGCAAGTTTGGCCGTGGGGTGGGGGCTTTGGTCGAGGGGTTTCTTTGTCCACATCCGAAAATACCTTCCGCCGCCACTGGCATGGCTAACTCAAAAGGCTGTATGCCAAGAAAACGTTATCCAATTTGTGTGTAACAATGCAAAACAGCACGGATGGAGTTCAATAGAGTGGGTGGACCCATTGCCCCACCATCTTTGTGTTTGTCCTATCAACTCATGCAAAGTCATCCAAGTATTTAAATGTTAAAAATAGGGTCGGTTTTCCACATATGCATTATGCACCAACCAAGCTGGAGTTTTTTTCCAGATCTGAAATAGCAATTTTCCTCACCAACTTTTTTTGTGAAAGCTCCATCCATCCAAACTGAAACAGTCCAGCTCACAATGTCTGTTTGCCAAGGTGTCTACAATTGTAATGACACACTAGCACCTGGCCGAATTTGTGCGATGCCCTTTGCAACTTGTAAGGCGTATAAAATGACTAAAAAAATGCTGCTGTGAATTCACGGAACACATTTCACCACCACTTCTCTCGGTTGGTAGAGTTGGTGCTGAGGCTTGTTACCTTTTTCCGTTCCCCACTCTCACATCCATGTTAGCCAAACCTACGGAGTTTGAATCGAAGTGAAATTAACAATAACTGGCGGAGTTTGAATCTAAATAAAATTAACACTACTGGCAGAGCTCGAATATAAGTGAAATCAATCATTTGTTATCCATCTTGAGTCCGTAAAGCTAAAAACAGTTTGCAGGCCGTTAACACCGCACGGCCGGGGGTTTGCGCCAAACACGAACGGCGGGGGGATTTCAGCCCCCCCTAAGATCTCGAAAACTACACAACGGAGCGACAAGCGGAAAACGGCACTAGATAGCTCGAGACAAGCTCTATCGAAAGTATATCGGCCATGTTTTATGTCAGGTCAATATTGAGATCACCAAAGATCATCAAGGGTCGGATTTGCCAGTTTTAGGACTTCGCTCCAGAAACCCTCAGATATCTCAGGAACTAGCTATGATAGCTAGTAACAAACGGGAAACAGCAATTCCAAACTCTTGAAAAAATGCAATCGCTAAGGTGTCTTCAAATTTTATATCAGGTCAATAGTTATGGCTCCAGAGGTCATCAAAGGGCAAAAAGGCTATTTATGGGCCAAGCTGTTTTCGGAAATAACATTTTACCTAATACAGATAGGCCAATAATTTTGAAACCATCGTGTTTGTCTTGTCAAGGCGCTTTGAATCATATTAATGTTGACCAGGTTAGGTCAACATATAAATTTGACTTCAGGTCAAGGTAAAGTGGTGACCCAAGTAGGTCAAGTTGCATATTGGGAGACGTATCTCGACGAGACAAACATATTAGTACCGGTTTCACTTAGCTATCTTCATTCTGTCGAGAGTTGTATATAAAAAGTGTAGGTGACCTCGGATGACCTCGGCTGACCCTTTAGGGGGTCATTGGACAACAATTACAAATGGATCATCATGAATGGTCTATCATAACATGATCCAGAAGGAATTGGGCTGCTATCATGCGTATCCTCGGAATAGGAAGCATTTGAATATTTCTCCATTGACTTATAATGGAGAGGTCACGAAATTGGCCCGACCTAAGGTCACTGATATACAAAATCCGAGATATACGAATTGTAGGTACCTGTGACCTTATGAAATTCTGTAAGTTTGAAATTGATCGGCCAACAACGGTGGCTGTGGTATGACCGCGCGCTTTTTGGAGGTGGGGTCACGTGACCTCGCCTGGTGAGTTGACCTGAGATGACCCGAGGTAAACAATTCAGACTATGTGGGTAATTGATGCCCAAACAGCTGTGCCAAATTTGGCGGCGCTGCGCGCCGCCATTTTCCCTCTATTCAGGAAAAACCGGAGGGGGAGGGAGGGTGGAAATCCCCCCCGGCCGTGCGCGTGTTAAGGTTTTCAAAGCATGAAGATAAACATAAACTCCGAACTCGTGAACAATGTACTGTGGCTCAGGGCCTCCGAACATGTTAACGGGGGGGGGGGGACGCAGCACCCCCCCCCGTGAAGCCGCCAGCCCCCCCCCCCCAGTCGAGCTGAAACCGGGTCACGGGGGGTGGGGGAGGTAATTGTCATCGTGTCTGTATAAAAACGGCATACTCGAATCGGCGAAAGAACAAACTTTCAATTGACGCAGATCTAAATGAAAAGAACGGTTAACTAAGTGAATGAGACTCGATGGTAATTCGTTAAGAAATACCACTTCAGTTTTAGTGCGGAAAAGTACCTATTCTGACTGGTGTTCTGACAATATAAGAAATTTCACGATCTCATCCCATCTCCTGACAGTTACGCGGCATGTTTGGTAGGTGGCGCCGGGCAGTAATCTGTGATGCTGGACTGATAGCTGGCATTTTTCGACATTCGGTTCGACCATTGGCGGTGGATTAGTTTTTTTTGGGGGGGAATCAATCTCCAAGGCGTCAGGGTCTTTTTGAGACTGTGGGCTCTTCCTGTGGTCAGCCGGTCAGAGGCCTAAGAAAGCCATCGGCGGGTCTTGATAAGGTATTTCAACTGGTCAGAAAGAGGCCTCGGTCAGGCTTTTACAGTGCCCTGGGTCATATGCCCTCAGTGACTGATCATATGCCCTCGGCCGGTCTGAGAAGGCATTTCACAGACCTGCCTGAGAGCTTGGTCAAAGAGGTCCCAGACGGGTCACAAGAGAACTCGACCGACCTAAGAAGGCTCTCGGCTTGTGTAAGAGGGCATTGCATTTCATAGGCAGTCTGAGAGTTGCATAGGCCAGTTTGAGAGGCCCTGGGCCAGACTAGGAGGGTCTTAGCTAGTCTGAGAGCCTGTGGCTGATCCGAGACGGTATTTTCGAAATCCAAGAGCGCCTTATGTCGGTCTGAGAGGTCCCTTGGTCCGTTTGAGAGGGCCCTCGGGTCGGTCTGAGAAGGCTTCTGTCGGACCTGACAGGGCCCTAGGCCAATCCGGAGGTCCTCTTTCAGACTTCAGAGGGCCCTACGGCGTCCCGAGAGGGCCCTCGGTTGGTCTGAGAGGGGTACTGCAAGTTTGGTAACGATACTGGCAATAACTAGTCAACGAAATACTGCGAAGTAAAGAGGGGAGGAAAAATAGACCCACCGTATCACGTGTATTAAGTTAACGGGATCCAGAGCCGGGGAAATCCATGTAGTCCATAGTTTTGGGTCTTTTGGGTTCAGGTGACTAGGTGTGGTGGATCGAACCCAGGGGCGGTGGAAGCGGAGGCAGGGGAGCTGCTGTCCCCCACTCAAGCAATTGGGGAGGCAAACATATGATTTTGCTCCCCATAACATCTCAAGTGGGATCGGCCGAAAGGTAATTGTATAGAATAAAAACTGGCTAGTAGGGCAACACGTAAGGTCACATCAGGCATGGCATGGACCTTCTCAGACCAGCACGGGGCCTGTTAAGACCAGTCGAGGCTCATAGCCAGAGGCAGGGGGCTTTGAGGGGGGGGGGGGGGGCATCGGGGTCATGCCCAAAAACGATTAAAACTCCCTTTTTACCCTACCTGGACTCGCCTATTATCTCATCGTTCGTAGAGTACCCTGTGGTGCGTGTTTCATCCGAAAACTGCAGTATGTTATGTCATTGTAGGCCCATACATCTTAGTTTCCTTGGAATAATATGACCCCCTTTCTTCCATTCCTGAGCACGTCTCTGCAAAAAATGATTGTATTCCCTCTCCTGGCCTCATATGTGCATATATCATAAGTTAACCGTCTATTGCGCCGTAATCGCTGGCATATCGTCATCACCATGCCAGTCACCCCTCTTTTCATGTGCCTGAACACGCCCCTGCAACTCTATATGTAATCAATTATAAAAATAATGGAAGGAAAAGCCATCTTTTACATCTTGATAGCTATAAATGCTCCTTGCATTGCTCTATTGGCTTCCCGACAAGCATTGAATACTAACTGGAACCCCCCCCCCCTTTTCAAGCCCCTGAAACTGCCTCTGCCATGCAATTTTTATGATATTTCATTAACATCAACCAATTTTTACTTGTTGCAATCACTGTAAACCGATGTAACTCCTTCATACTTGAGGCAGTTAGGAAGAAACCGTGAAGATCGCATTTCCGTATTATCGCCAAATGTAGCCGCGGAACCCTCCCAAAACCGTGCCCTGGAACCGCCTCTGTTCAGGTTAAAAACTAAATTTTGACTCCAAATGCGGAATTCAATTCTATGAAAAGTCCCAAAATGTCAAGGGCCTGCTCACAGCCGTTCTGGAGATATTTGTGAAAAACATGAGGGGGGGGGGGGGGGAATCCGTCCCCCCCCTGTTACAAATAGGGTTAATGTATCCACACATTAGCGAAATCCGAGGAGTTTTTAAATTGTGTAAACTTTTTGTTATCTGCACCCAAAACCAACTTTTGACCGTTTTGGATCCGCCAGTGGCATCTCAGGCCTGGCAAGGACGCTCTCAATTCAATTTTGAGATGTCGAATAAATCACCACAGACCTTCACCTGCCTGTCAATCAACTATCTCTGATTGTTTATTTTGTGGTTATATAAAGTTCCGAAAAATATAAACAGTTCATTACAAATATAAGCTTATGAGGACTTAAACACCTTCAGATATATGGTGGTGACTTGCACGGTGAATGTGCGTGAAGGACTTGAAGTCGTATCTTTCAAACTAACCGGCTTATGACTTCCAAATACAAAATGAGTCACTTTTTGAGCTATTAAGTATGCTTTACCTATGTCATTTATTTGCAATGTTCGATGATAACACATTCGATGCGTATCGATGAGACAAACACAATGCTGCAATCTGTTTTTACTCTATCATGCGTCTATCAAAAGCTATTCCTTCAAAACAATTCGTCGATTTTTAAATTGTTTCAAACTTAATGGATTATCCTGACCTAGCTATTGACCTGAGGTAAATTCTGATGCAACTGTAGTCACATAAAATTTGATTATCTTTCGAACTTTCTTTTGTCGCCGCGTCGCTAACTCTTTTAGTTATCGAGATATAGACGTTTAGGGCACTTAAATATAGCTGATATCCCCCCTCCCCTGGCAGTTCATGGCTGGTGCGAACCCCCGGCAGTGCTCGGGACGCGGGTTAGTTAAGGCATTCCGCACCCACCTAGGTCATCCATATGGCCTAGAATCAGGTAAAATTATTGCAATACATCATGTTACATACAATTATTGCCCTGTTCGTGAAACATGTACAATAATCAAAATCGAAAATACAACACGATTTGGGAGATAGCTGCCCATCATCGAAAAATCTGCGCCCCCCGTGATAATCCCTTAACCCAAAGTTGGAATGCTGAGGTTGTGACGGCATCCACAGAGCGTACTGACCAATCAGTGCTCGAAGTGCGAATCTCGTGGCATGATTGTAAACTTGCAACCCGGCCCGGCCCAACCCGTGTCGACGCTTTTGAGAAGCTCATATCTCTGCAACCGCTCGTCCGATTGACAAGCGGGATTCTTTGCTGAGCAGCCCCATCCAACCTATCCTGTTTGAGACCAGTGCCGACTCATGTGGGTGACTAACACTGCGCGTGG
>JAXIVJ010008011.1:0-15000 GCA_036785665.1 Chirona hameri | reverse complement strand
GCGTGTGTCCGAGCAGCGCTCAGTTTGATCGGAAATGTCACAGAGCCTCCAAAAATGCCGCAATGGATGTAAACAATGGTAGGGAAGGGCGAATTTGTCGATGACCTTCATTAGGTACACAATGTACTTGTTTGGTATTTTTCCCAAACTTACAACTTCGAATTTGGGAATAATTTTATTTAATTCTTAAATTTAAATAAAATAATTTTAAAACCATAGCGGTAGCTTAAGAAATTGTTGCTAACAAAATCAAAAGGTCATTATTTCCCTTTAAAGGGAGTGTGTTTACTGTTTTGGAATGTCAAAAATATTTGTATTACGGTAAAAAGCTATTGGTTTGCTTGTTGGATACGATAAAATTCACATCTGCAGCCCCCTTAGTTGAAATTTTCACTTATATTGTTTTTGCTTATTTTTTTTCGATATCGATAAAACGATCGCCACTACAGTGAAGGTAATCAGAGGGAAGAATATGTTATGTAAAACGGCGCACCTAAGACAATAAACAATCGATACGAACAATGTAAACAAACTGTCGAAAAGCAAAATGGCCGTCGAGGTTCTGTTCGGCTGCTGCTATCAGCGTTCACGAGCTGTTTTGTCGAAATGCTATTGGCCCTGCGCTAACGATATGCGAACAAATTTGTATCGATATTTATATATTATCAATGCTTCTAGTAGTGGGAAGCCCTCTGGGGTCTACCCGATATTTATTTGTTTGCTCCCAGCCAGTTCCTGGGGTCTTTGGAATATCTCAGCAAATAGTGTGAATCTGGCAAAATGAAAGGCATGGTTCGATTCAGAAAATTATGTTCTATAAACCAGTGTCAATAACCTCAAATAAGCTATGTGAGTACACACTCCCTTTAACGTTACGTGACGACAATTCTGACGCACTGTTTGCCATTCCATTAAGCACGTTTAGTGTTTCTGATTTCGCCTCGTTTAATGTTTCATTTTGATGTACGAAACCTCCATTTGGATCTGGTTTTATGATGTGCGCTTCCGACTTCTCATATGTTGCCCCTGGCCTGCTTGTTCGGTATCCGCCGCTGGTGCAGTGTATCCGCCTGCCATGTGCGCGTCCCACTGCCGATCCGTTGAACCGGTTCGCCTGACGTCTGCTTTGCTCCTGTTCCAGTGTACCTCCGGACACGAGGCGAGGATGCGCAGGAGCACGGCATCAAGGGCGAACTGGACCGCCTCAAGACGACCATGCTGCGGGTCAAGGACATAGAGGACAGGGCTAAGGCGATGCGCGTGGACCTACCGGCCGCCCACCGGATGGTCTCCAAGAGCCTCTGGCAGGCCAAGGAGAGGACGACAACGAACCAGGGTGAGTCGGCGGCACTGGACGGAGTTTCATAATAACTAGTGTCCCGTTGCTGGAGACCCTGGAGTTGGGCGCCTATACGGGCTGAGTGGTGCACTAATACAAATGGTCAGTCCGTTGCCACGTGTTGGTTTCATACTCACAGCGTGGAACACTGTTAGAAGTCATTATTTACGTTGAAATATTTAACTTTTCCGATACTTTTTTGCTTTAGAACGGAGATGTGTGCTCTTTCACCCGTCATATTCTTCTGAATCACACCGTGTGTTGGGAATCAAACCAAATTCGATTTCTTGCCTGTCTTGAATTCTAAATTCGGTCAATAAGGTACACGCAAGACATGTGCTAACGTTGTTGTGTCCCAATTTGTATATATATCACAGGGTTTTGCTTAAAAACTGCATCGATTTTGCGAAGGTTCGTTGGGAATCGAATTACGACCAAATAGGGCATTCTCGAGTGGTCTTTGACCACCGAACAGCCAAGCTCATTGCTTGCGTTGTGTTAACAGCAGTATCCGATTTGCCCGGCTTACTGAGTTTCTGCGATTGCCCTGTTTCTCTATTACAGAGGACGGCAAGCGTCCGGTGGACTCCACAGCAGATCCCAAAGTCAAACGGAAGAGGAAGGCGTGAGTCGACCTCCTTCATGACTTGATACTGCGCTGTGAATACATCTGTTCATTTATGTGCGCCGTCAGTGTACCTGTTCATCTGCAATAAATACCATCGGACAACCCATACTATTATTTTTATTTTGCATTGCATCGATCGCCTACATCACTTAATACGTACAACTACATCACTCCCGGTATGCACTTCCACATGCGTAGGGCAACGTACACAACACACTCGTACTTGTACACGGACACCATACCAAATGAAATATGATCATAGTTCGACGTTCTCGCGTCATTTCCCCGCCTTCATCGCGGCCATCGCGCTCTCGTTCGCGATCATCTGGTGCTCCTGGAACCGTTGCGATATCCGGTTACTGGCCTTCAGGAACTTCTCCAGACACGAGATGGCACACTTCTCCTGCGGCAGAGGGAGGAACGGGGTTGTGAGCATACCTGTGGGTAGCCGAATTTTCTGCTAATCTGGGGGGGGGGGGGGAGTAGAGATGCAAAAAACAAAATAGGAACCGGCCCGCACCGTCACCGCTCATGCATGAGTTGGGACCGGCATCAATCCCGGCCACATGTCGCAGCACCCGCCAGGCCCGGCACTCGGCAGCTAGGAATCTGCATGTTTACTTCATTCTACACTTAAAATCTTTTAACAGGAATATTTATAGTTTGCAATGTGCATTTTGCACCATTTTAACATACCACATTGAACATACCACATATAATACCACATTGGATTACATGGACCATTGAGTAAAGAAATCCCACAAAAGTCAGAACTTGAGATAAATAATCAACAACAGACTAACAGAAGAGTGGAACAGGTCAAGGTGAGTAGACTTCTTTCATCTTTGGTGGTTTGCAAAAATAAAAAAAGCATGATAGGATGATGCAAGTCCGAACGAGCAGCTTAAAAGTATGTAATAAGTATGCACTCATCACTCAACATCACAATGCAATGTTTGAGTTGTAATTGTAATAGCTTCTACAAACAAGGTTGAGGTACGTAACCTACTACCTATTTGATCAATGTTGACATGGACTAGTAAATAATCAATATACTTCACAGGATAATGGGGAAAAGTTTTCCTGGACATTTAGTATGACAAACGTACTGTAAACATTGGGAGTGACAATTATATCTTGAATGACAAAAATACAATAATCACCTGTTTTAAATTACAGAGTATCCCCAATTTCCTCACTATCCAAGCCAAGATATCTACAACTAACATCCAAGCCAGCCACACGCACAGAGCCACTCTTATACGGCCTTGGCACATATTTATAGACTTTGGCACAGGGAAACAAAGCTACTTCACTGCCAAGGCCAAGGCCGTACAATTTCACTGCTGCGCCTAATGGCGGCTGAAGTATTTGACAATTGCGAATCGTTTAGTTCAAAACGGCGCACACAATTAATCCCGTCACCGAAATTACTAACTTTATCACCATACATGACTTCAAAATCACCACAATAAAAATGTCAACATATTGAGGATTTCGGCCGATGAACTTCTTTACAGATATTTAAACTTGAACTGGCTCCCAAGGGTTATAATTTGATATTGCAGCTTATTTTCGAATACGTACATGAACAATTGTCTTCACATCTGCAGTGTGACAGACATTCGCGAATATCGATCTGCTGCTTAATTGACACACGTGATTCTTTTATGGCCCAGGCCTGGCGAATGCGTCGCAAATGTGACGCATCAAAACACATTTGTTTGGAACGTATGGTTAGTATTGTATCTACCGTGGTATGGTTGTAATTGGTTTGGAAGGTATTGTTGGGGAGGGTGTCACGTGGAATTATGCAAGGCCATATATAAATTATGGAGCTATTGTAATAAGAAGTTGAAGTGGAACTAGACAGGTTTGCATTCTGGGATAAGGTCTTAGGGGCGGTTAGGCCAGTTAAGTTTTCTTTGCAAAATGTTTTTTTCTTCTGTGTTTGGCAGTCTTTCCACCGTTTTAATTGTAATTGCATAAAATACAATATTTGTTCACTACCAAAACTACCAATGATATGACTTGAATATGTCCTTTCTCATGTGTAACTAAATAGTAAATATGTATCAATAAATATTCTCAGTAATATGTATTTACAATAGTATTAACAATAATTATTATCATATACATAGGTGGTTTTGTTCCATAGGTACTTGTTATTTGTTATACAAAATATTTTGGGGTGACCTGGGTCAATGGGATGTCTAAATATAAAATTGTATGCTCTTCCCCCATCCCACCTAGTTACTAGTGATGACAGTGGAATATGATTTGGGGTAGTTGTTTCTGTTTGACTGCACTCGCATCTCACACTGCTGCAGTTACTGAGCTGATGAATTGATCATGAATTGACCCTGTAGTTTGATGTATTCAGTTTCACTGGTGTGTCCACTCCTTACTAGGTTGTACTAGTTATCACTTTTAATTTGTAAACTGTGACATTGTTATTTGTTATGATGGTGTTTTATTGTTGTATATTTTTTCTCTCTGAATTTATCCTGATCTTTAAGCATCTTTAAGTTCTGACTTCTGCCAATATTTATTTATATTTATTTAGTTTTTTTTTTGATAACTTGTGCTGAGCCCGGCATGATACCGGCAAGCCTGAGTTCAGACACAGCTTCAGGCACGCCGGGCCTGAATTTGGGCCCAGCGCCGGCTCCGTGGTCCTGGAATTTACATCTCTAGTGGGGAGCGCCCCGGATGGCGACGCCCCTATGCGGTATATCCCGTCCCGCTGTCGAATGGTCAATCATAACATGAAGTAAAGCAAGCACATGTGCAACAATACTTCATATGTTTAGCAGTGCACGTATATTGTATCTCTTATATGTAGCAAGCGTGTTATTGCATCATGCGCAGCTCTGGCTCACTAATATTCCAGAATCCTTCACTTGAACATTAAGATAGTCGAGATTAGTCGCAAGTGAAATGAAGTGGGGCAACGTAAACCGTAATACAGAAACTAGGGAAGCACATCGCCACACAAAAACAGCGACAATGCCTCCTCGACCATGACATCGTGAAATTAATTACCTCTTTGCCGCGAACATCACGAGACGTGAAATCCCAGATACAGTCTGTGAAGCACATCTCTGAGATCTTGTTGAAATGCATGAAAAAGTCTCTGATCTGAAATCAAGCCAAATGATAGTTAAACGGTTTGGCCTTTTTCGAGAAAGAACGCGACTAGACAGCCGCGGTTTCCACGAAAAAGGCAGCAATAGCAACACAAAACAAACTAGTTGTGAAAAGTGTTCACAACCTGTACAATATTCCCCTTTGGTCATCAGATAAATAAGCAGACACACAACGGTTGTTAACAATGAATGAGGGCGGCTAAAATATGGTGATGTAAAACCTGCAGCAATTATACAACTAATCACAATGCAGGTGGTATATTAAGTCATACCTGATGTGGTTTGAGAACTACACTCGCCTAAGTATCTACTGTCTTCAGATGACGTTACTACCTAATCAAAGGTGACACCCTTTGCATGGCACATATCCTGAACCACATGCATCTATGGAACATTGACTTTAAGGCACTACTTACTACTTATATTTGTGTGGTTGCAAAGTATGACTTCAGACAAATATATCAACCTCACAGAGCTTGTTCTGTACAGGTAAGCATTGTAAATTTGCATTTCAAAGAAGCAGTAGTGGAAACTTGTGTAGATACTATGTTGAGTTTCATTCTGTGTGATCGGCATCCTCCCGGCTGCCGTGGTATACTACCTTGGTGAGTTGCTCGGCCTCCTCCCGGCTGCCGTGGTATACTACCTTGGTGAGTTGCTCAGCCTCCTCCCGGCTGCCGTGGTATATTACCTTGGTGAGTTGCTCAGCCTCCTCCTGGGGTGTGGTATATTACCTTGGTGAGTTGCTCGGCCTCCTCCCCGCTGCCGTGGTATATTACCTTGGTGAGTTGCTCGGCCTCCTCCTGGGGTGTGGTATATTACCTTGGTGAGTTGCTCAGCCTCCTCCTGGGGTGTGGTATATTACCTTGGTGAGTTGCTCGGCATCCTCCTGGGGTGTGGTATATTACCTTGGTGAGTTGCTCAGCCTCCTCCTGGGGTGTGGTATATTACCTTGGTGAGTTGCTCGGCCTCCTCCTGAGGTGTGGTATATTACCTTGGTGAGTTGCTCAGCCTCCTCCCGGCTGCCATGGTATATTACCTTGGTGAGTTGCTCGGCCTCCTCCTGGGGTGTGGTATATTACCTTGGTGAGTTGCTCGGCCTCCTCCCCGCTGCCGTGGTATTTTACCTTGGTGAGTTGCTCAGCCTCCTCCTGGGGTGTGGCGGCAGCACCCGTTGAGGGAGCACCTCCGATTAGTCCTGCCATCCTGAACAGCTAGTATTCTGTAACAGATGAGCAAGGCTTTGTGATATTATTTTCGTTTTCCGCCACCAGATACACCCAGAAATATTAGGTTTCTCAAGGCTGTAAAATGTGCCTAAATCTGATATGAATAATAATATGATATTGCATAATATGACATACGATAATATGAATGAATAAGCTTCTATTTTAATCCATAAATATTGCATTTTATCGGGTTTTGATGTGCCGCTTCCAAAATTCTAATCCCCATTTGTGCTGTGATCCCCCATTTGTGAAAAAGGCCCTCCGCCGCCGAAAAGGGCCCTCCTGGCAAATATGAGAGAATACTAAGCTCATCCCTTAGCACCATCACACATCATTTTTTGGGTATTTTAGTCCCCATTTTGTGTAGCAAGTAAGCAAGAACCATGACTTTATAATTATGGCATGCCAGACCTTGCTACCGCCCCATTGTACAGGGGGTTAGCAGAGCCTTGGGGCTCCCATCCTTTGCCCAAATCCCGTTTCCACTACTATCCAAGTTCACCTGATGCCACAACACGTTTTCTCTAGTCTATTACATTTGTTTTCTCATTGCAAATCTTTTTCACACAGGTATGTCGATTCCCTTGTCTCTGAGCTGACACATCGTTCCTGTGCTCCTGAATGGAGCCAGGCGATAGGCGCGTCCTTTGTCCAAGGGTTTCCACCTATCATTGTCAATCTGCTTTACTGCCATGAGAATGGAAACCCAACCAGGTAAGTGAACAACAGTATTTTATATTTGAAATAGTATTTCAAATAGTGCCCACCTCTGTATCTAAAAGACAATTAAATAATGTAAAGCATATGTGCCAAAAATCACCAAGGCCAACAAACTCACAGACAAATAATCACTTGCACCTTTTTCCAGCAGACTATCCCCTAACACCCCACTGTCCCTAACACCAAGTTTTACAGCACTAATTTCTTGGCGACCTGTACAATGTGAAGCAGGCTCCTAGAATTGCTTTGGAGCTGGGGTGCGGAGTGGAAAATTCTGACTAAAAATAAGTATAAAGAGTGGAAAATTCAACCAAAAAGCATATTTACCAGGCTTTATCACCCAATTACCTTCTCACCAAAATTAGTTATTACCTATGCCAATTCTTACCTGTCTTTCCATCCACAGGCTGTCCCTATCATTACATCCATAAATGAGTATCAGGTTTCCAATTATCCAATACATTTTAAAATAAGGAGTGGAAAATTCACAGTAAAACTCAGGAAAAAGAGTGGAAATATAGTATCTATGGGGTGTCATTTTCCACCCAAATTTCCCAATGCTAGGACACTGATGTGAAGGCTGTATCAGCAATACTTCAACCAATAGTAATGGGGCTAACAACTGTAATGCTAACACATCCTAATGCCGAGGCCCTATTATTTTGAGCGAGGATCCCCCAGAACTGTGTATGGAGCCTCAGGCAGTGTCATAAAAATGGTCCATTTCTCCATTTTTCTGAACTTGGAAGTTTTATTCTGTGAAAACTTTGACTAAATATTTTTTTTTTAGTCTGCAGGTGCAAATGCCTGACGAGCATAACAATAGACTGAGACTTGACTTTCCAAACAATGGCCGGAACATGATGGTGATGCAACACAAATTGTCAAAAATGTCTAAGGCGGAACCTCCAAATTCCCAACATCCAAAATTTCTGCAGTGATTCCAGGAAGGAAAACTGATACTTTCCAAAAATTTAACCAAAAACTTAGTAAAACCTCCCATTTTTTTTGCATATTCAGGTTACAACATATCATATTATCTGATACCATTGTCAATGGGCCATGGATAACCTTGTTAATGGATAACTAAAAACATGTTATGCAAAAGACGGCAGTACTTTAGCCGAGACTTAGCCCAGTTTCCCATATAAGTATCCATATGCAACGATACAAGGTACCTTTTTATCATACAACCCGGGAGTCTCAGTCCCTGACTGACGCCAAGACCATATGTACAGGAAATGACTGACGATTCATCAACTTTTCCACATACATGCACATGTTGACATACAAATAGGTTGTGTAGAAACATGCATCAAAAATTGCATACAAATTACTGGTATAGGCATTAAAAAACTGGCTCCGCTGCAAGCAATTTTTTATTCAGCTAACTTAGATCGTGGAACCACTTTTCTGACACTGGCTTCAGGCTATGAAGCTGCTGCTGCTGATCTGATGTCACAATGACATGTGCATGTCAACCTTATCATCATTATTGTTATGTACTGTGCTTCTTGTCACATAGTCACAGTTCAATGCCTATGGAGCATGCCATGCCTTCCCAAAAGCTTCCCATCCCTGTTGTCACTGATTTGTCAATGGGCCGTCCGTCCTCCCAATCCTCATGTTGCAAACATGGGCCATTTTTTTTATTGGGGTTTAGGGGCGCTCCAACAACGAAGGTCACATGGCGCCCAAATGTTCACGCTATGGCGCCCATTTGTTCACGCTATTAGTGATCTAGAAAACACTGACACAAAGGATACCAATAGCATGAGCAGTCTGATGTTAGGACATGTCTGGGCATTATTGTTTTTTCCCTGCATTGGTTCTTATCAATAAGAATAACTCCACTCAGCAGTATTTATATTGGAATGGTTTTTATGTACCTAGGTTCCTACCTCAATCTCAGATCGAAGATATTCTATGAAACTTCTATGAAGCTACTCCACTTGAAGCGAAATTAACGCCCAGAAACTTATACACTAGCTTGGTTTGAATAACTTCATGAAATTATAAACAACTGCTAAAAGGTTACTTTTTCAGTATTTCATGTCAATGTGCTGCATTGAGACGATTGAGACCGATTGAGGGGGGTGTCATCCAGTGATTCCCCATGTATCGGCTGCCTAGCGGCTCAACATTAGCGACGACGTCACTGGTGCTGTGGTCCAGTCGTGGCCAGCCCCGTCGCCGCAGCTGCGCTTTCGAGCGTTTTGCGGTCTTTTGACGGGTGTTGACGAGAGCGGCAATTTGAAGTCGTCGCCGTTAGAGAGGTAAGTTATGTTGCAAGTCTATATTTTCAAATATTTTGTTTTTTAAGTTTGTTTTTAGCATATCTTGAACATTAAGCCAAAACAATGCCATTTGCAACATTTCCAGGTACAACGTATGGCCGTCTCACCCGTCAGCTATACTAGAGCAGCCTATGGCCGTCTCGCCACTCAGCCAGACGGGGGGAGCATACGACCGTCTCGCCCCTCAGCCGGGCCGGGGCAGGCAGCGTATGTCCGTCTCGCCCCTCAGCCAGACCAGGGCAGCGTATGGCCGTCCCCTCACTCAGCCGGACCGGGGCTGAGGGAGGGTATGGCCGCCTCATCCCTCAGTCGGACCGGGGCAGCGAACGGCCGTCTCTCTCATCAGCCGGACCGGGGCAGCGTGTGGCCGTCTCGCCCCTCAGCCGGACCGGTGCAGCGTATGCCTGTCTCGCCCCTCAGCCAGACCGGGGCAGCGTATGGCCGTCTCACCCCTCAGCCAGACTGGGGCAGTTAACGACCGTCTCGCTCATCAGCCGGACCGGGGCAGTGTACGGCCGTCTCGCCCCTCAGCCGGACTGGGGCAGCGTACGGCCGTCTCGCCCCTCAGCCAGACAGGGGTAGCATACGGCCGTCTCGCCCCTCAGCCAGACCGGGGCAGCGTGTGGCCGTCTCGCCCTTCAGCCAGACCGGTACAGCGCATAGCCGTTTCACCCCTCAGCCAGACCGGGGCAGAGTATGGCCGTCTCGCCCCTCAGCCAGACCGGGGCAGTGTATAGCCGTTTCACCTCTCAGCCAGATCGGTGCAGCGTATGGCCGTCTCGCCCCTCAGTCAGACCGGGGCAGCGTATGGCCGTTACACCCCTCAGTCAGACCGGTGCAGCGTATGTTCGTCTCGCCCCTCAGCCAGACCGGGGAAGCGTATGCCCCCCCCCCCCCCCCCCCCCCCCTCAGCCGGACCGGGCAGCGTATGGCCGTCTCCCCCTCAGCATGAATAAAGGGAAGGATAATTATCCGCGGTAAACGTAATCTTAAATAGGGTCGTACCTTAGACGCAACTATCTGTATCCCGTTCGATAGATCGCACGCACCGAGCCGCGTGCGGCGACAGCCCAGTCGGACCACAGCACCAGTGACGTCACGCTAATGTTTGCGATTGGGGCGCTAAAATCCCCGAATGACTACCTCTCTTATACGGCCTTGATTGAGATCAGAGGCACGGGGTCACGGTGTTCACGGAGTCTGCGGCCAAAAGGGCGGGGCTTAATCGTCAGCCAATCACGAAAGAGCAGATCCGGAAGGAGAGACTCTCCGCTCTGCGGCTCCTGCGGTTGTTCGGGAGCCGCCGCAAAAGAACTTCGACATAAATGGCGCGCGTCTGACAAAGGTTGCACACTGTTTTGTTGATATCGCAGCTGTTCACGGGGTCTGCGGCCGCCGCGGCTCCCGCGGCCAAAAGGGCGGGGCTTAAAGGAAATAGTTCACCTTCAACATGGGTTTTGAACTGAAATAGCAGTTTTGTAGCCCGTGTTGAGACATCTGTGGTGTCGTCAGACCGGTGTACCCTGTCTGTCTCCTCACGGAGTTCCCCTAGCGGACCCTATGTAGCTGGGAGTTGGTAAGCTGGCCGAGAGATGGCGGCGGCTGGATACCCGCGCGCCATCTCTCGGCCAGCTCACCAACTCCCAGCTACATAGGGTCCGCTAGGGGAACTCCGTGAGGAGACAGACAGGGTACACCGGTCTGACGACACCACACCGGTATTGTATACCCGCGCCTGGGTTACTGCTGGGTCCCAGTCCGTCCCGCGGTACACAACGTGCTCCGGTCCCAAGTGACTGTATTTACTGCGCGCACACACACAGGTCCGCCGTCGGTCGCTGTCCAACTCCGTCTCCCGCGCGCGGGCCGATCGGGTTGGCGGCGGCTGGATACCCGCGCGCCATCTCTCGGCCAGCTCACCAACTCCCAGCTACATAGGGTCCGCTAGGGGAACTCCGTGAGGAGACAGACAGGGTACACCGGTCTGACGACACCACACCCTGCCCTCCTTAAAAGGGACGCTCCCTATAGCGCTGAACTATGCAGCCACCCGGTTCAGATACACCATTCGTACGCACACGCACAGACATTACACACGCACATACACCACGAGTTCACTTCAATAGCGTTCGATGAAGCGTTCTGGTCTCGTCGTGACCCGTCGCGAACGTCGTATCGGCGTGTCGTTGGCACGTTCCCCGGAGAGTGCCGCACTGCCGCCAGTCTCCGGGGTTCCCGCCGCCGGCTCAGGAGTCGCTGCACACCCGTCACCAGCGTCCCGCGACGCGTCGCCACCATCCGCCAGCGTGGGATCACCCGAACTGCCGTGTTCAGCCTCAAAAGCGTCGTCATCGCCTCCCCGAACGCGGCGCTGCCGCCCCCGCACACCGGCACGGCGCTGCCGCCCCCGCACACCGGCACGGCGCTGCCGCCTCCGCACACCGGCACGGCGCTGCCGCCTCCGCACACCGGCACGGCGCTGCCGCCTCCGCACACCGGCACGGCGCTGCCGCCATCGCACACCGGCCCGGCGCCGCCCACTGCCACGGCGCTGCCGCCGCCGCCCACTGCCACGGCACCGCCGCCGTCGCCCCCCCGACACAGCGTTGCCCCCGCGCACCGGCACGGCGCTGCCGCCGCCCACTGCCACGGCACCGCCGCCGTCGCCCCCCCGACACAGCGTTGCCCCCCGCGCACCGGCACGGTGCTGGCCGCCTCCGCACACCGGCACGGCGCTGCCGCCATCGCACACCGGCCCGGGCGCCGCCCACTGCCACGGCGCTGCCGCCGCCGGCCCACTGCCACGGCACCGCCGCCGTCGCCCCCCGACACAGCGTTGCCCCCGCGCACCGGCACGGCGCTGCCGCCGCCCACTGCCACGGCACCGCCGCCGTCGCCCCCCGACACAGCGTTGCCCCGCGCCGCGCTGGCGCGCACCTCGGCACGGCGCTGCCGCCTCCGCACACCGGCACGGCGCTGCCGCCCTCCGCACCACCGGGCCCCGGCGCCCCCCCTGCCGCCCACCCGCCGCCCCACACCGGCACGGCGCTGCCGCCCCCGCACACACCGGCACGGCGCTGCCGCCCTCCGCACACACGGCACGGCGCTGCCGCCTCCGTTACACCGGCACGGCGCTGCCGCCTCCGCACACCGGCACGGCGCTGCCGCCATCGCACACCGGCCCGGCGCCGCCCACTGCCACGGCGCTGCGCCGCCGCCCACTGCCACCGGCACCGCCGCCGTCCGCCCCCCGACACAGCGTTGCCCCCGCGCACCGGCACGCGCGACAGGCCGCCGCCCCCCTGGCACGGCGCCGCCTGCCTCTGGTTGTATGCGCGGCGCTCGCGGGCGCCGATTGCTCAGGTCCTTGGACTCCTCAGTCAGCTCACACTGCTGGTATGCGCTCTTGCAGTCAAGTTTCGCGAACCTCTTGCCCCTGATGCTGGCGAAGAGCTCTTCAGGGGACCTCAGAGGATGTTTTACCGGCTCCAGCTGCTGGTTGACTAGTGATCCGGTAGTCTGCACACAGGCCGCACCCCGTCCTGCTTCGGTACGGGCACTAGAGGTGTTCCCCAGCCAGAGAAAGGTACCAGGTTTCATCCTTCTCGGCCACACCCTCTCTGACCCAACGGTCAAGCTCTTTGTCCACCTGGGGCTGCAGTGCGAACGGGACTGGTCTTGCCTTCCTGTACACAAGCTGGGCACCTTCCTTCAGCTTCAGGCTGATCTTGATGGGCACCTTCCCCAGTTGTTTCACTGAACACCTCCTGGTGTTTCAACAGCACCTCTTCCAGCTTCCGGCCCACCCTTCACCTGTAGCACTGTGTGCGAGGTCAGGCCGAGAGCTGCAATCCACCATGCGGCCCAACAGGTTGACAGACTTTGGCAGGTCTGCCACCACAAATCTTGCAGGGACTTGGTGACCTGCCCCATACTGCACTTGTCACTTCCCTCCCCCTTGATTGGGATTGTGTGTCCGAGTGAAGGAGGTCAGCACTAGCTTGGACTTGTTGAGCTCGGCCAGCTCACCAACTCCCAGCTACATAGGGTCCGCTAGGGGAACTCCGTGAGGAGACAGACAGGGTACACCGGTCTGACGACACCACAACATCCTTATCTGGAACTTTTCTTGGCTGAAAAAGACTCTCCAGACGAAGATATTGACTTTTTGGCGAAGGAATACGGCGCATATATGATGTACCGTACCGTCTGAAAGTGCTAGCACTGCCATGGAGCATGCGCTAGACCAATAACGCACACCATAAAATCAATAATTTACAACCTTCTGTCCTGAATTGGCGCGATATAGGACCATTTTAAACAGAAAGAAAGAGACTGTATTAAAAAATATAATAAATCGTGTTCTGAAAAAAAAAATTCCCGAAGGTGAAACTATTTCCAATCACGTCAGCCAATCACGAAAGAGCAGATCCGGGAGGAGAGACTCTCCGCTCTGCGGCTCCTGCGGTTGCTCGGGAGCAGCCGGGAAAAGAACTTCGACATAAATGGTGCGCGTCTGACAAAGGTTGCGCACTGTTTTGTTGATATCGCAGCTCACTGGAGGTCTGTTTGACCAAAAATGACAACTCGTAGTGACTCGTAGATATTCATGTAGTTGAGTGGTTTTTAAAAACATTGAGGGTTTTCATGAAATTGCCTATTCGTTGCGAACGCTACACGCGCCATTTATCGGGACGCCATCAGCGGCCCCGCACAACGTGTTCAAAATTGTTCAAAATTAAGCTCCGCCTCCTGGCCCGCGGGAGCCGCGGCGGGCCGCAGGGCGCAGGACCCCGTGAACAGGCCTTCAGGCCCAGGGCAAGGGCGATGCCCAAGGGGTGTCATCGGGGGGGGGGGGGGGGGGGGGGGCAAGATGTATGGTAACCGTGGCAATGCGAAGTGGCTTGAGAGAGACACATGTATTTGCAATCACACACACAACACCCACCCCACACACACGTCGCACATGATAGGGACACTGCCCACTCTACGAGTACCGATTATACATAAAAGCATACACAGCTTATTCTACGAACATTAGAGATATCGTCCATATAATCTCATCTAAATCCACATCGCTACAGGCTTGCAGAAATAGCTCTTCAATCCTCAGCGCACATGCTGCCACATATGCCACATATGTATGTACGTATGTACGTAATGTGTACGTATGTACGTATGTACGTATGTACGTATGTACGTATGTACGTATGTACGTATGTACGTATGTACGTATGTACGTATGTACGTATGTACGTATGTACGTGTAGTCGTATGTACGTATGTACGTATGACGTATGTACGTATGGTACGTAGTAGTATGTAGCTATTGTACGTATGTACGTATGTACGTATGTACGTATGTACGTATGTACGTATAGTACGTATGTACGTATGTACGTATGTACGTATGTACGTATGTACGTATTACGTCATGTACTATGACGTTGTACGTATGTACGTATGTACGTATGTACGTAAGTACGTATGTACGTAATGTACCGAATGTAACGTATGTACCGGTGATGCTTACCGTATGTTCGATGATAGACGGTATGTAGGCGAGATTGACGGAATGGAACGGTGATGTACGAAATGGTACCGTCATGTAAGTATGTACGCATACATGTACGTATTG
>JAXIVJ010008010.1:0-57626 GCA_036785665.1 Chirona hameri | reverse complement strand
AGGCCCCCTGAACAGACTCGAATAGCCCCTAGGCAGTTTCAAGAGGCCCCTGAACAGGATCAATGGACCATTGGGGAAAGCTCGAGAGGCCCCTGAACATACTCTAATGGCCCCTAGGCAGGTTCAAGAGGCCCTTGAACAGACTCAATGTGCCCCTGGTCAAACTCGAGAGGCCTCTGGGCAGGTTTCGAGAGGCCCCCTGAACAGACTCAATGGACCCCTGGGCAAGCTCTAGAGGCCCCTGGGAAGGGTCTAATGACCCCTGGGCAGGTTTCGTGAGGCCCCTGAACAGACTCGATGGGCCCTGGGAAGACTATAATGGGCCCATGGGAAGGTTCGAGAGGCCCCCTGCACATACTCTAATTGGCCCCTGGACAGGCTCGAGAGGCCCCTGAACATACTCAATTGGTCCATGGTCATGCTCAAGAGGCCACTGGGCAGGTTTTGTGGGCCCTGGGTGGGCTCAATTGGCCCCTGAACACGTGGACATCCTCTAGAGGCCCTTGGACAGTTTTCTTTGGGGCTCCTGAGTGGGCTCAATGTGCTCCTGGGCATGCTCTAAAGGTCCCTGGACAGGTTTTTGCGCCCTTAAGTGGGCTCAATGGGCCCCTGGATATGCTCGAGAGGCCCCTGGACAGTTTTGTGGGCCCTTGGGTGGGGCTGAATTGGCCCCTGGACATGCCCAAAAGGCCCCCTGAGCTGGCTTCGAAAGCCCTTCATTGTCTCTGAGGGACCTTGACATGCACCAGAGGGACCTTCGCCTGGTTTGAGGGCTCCTCTGTGGCTTTTTGAAAGTCATTTAGCTAATGCAAATGGTATCTGGGCCATTCTCGGTGGGCCCCTGTGGCCCGTAGGGGGGGGGGGGGGAATTTGCCCCCTTGCCCCACCCCCTGGCTGCGTCCCTGCGTTTGACCCCTGGCGCCGCCACTGAAGCTATGTATATTCTTGTTCTGGTGATCACCTTAAATATTTGTGCGGCTGTAGAAACGTCTGCAGAAGTGAAAAAATTTGGTCAACTTGCCAAATGGAGTTGGAGACAGACTCAACATGGAATATCGACATTTTGAGACAAACGCATGATCTCATCCACATCGACTGGTCATTGGAGGGGTATCGTCTCTTCCACATAGTCGCTCGTGGTTCCACACTAACATAATACTACAAACTATATCAGCATGACAAACTGCTTCCGCCCTCTCCCCTACCCCTCGCGCCCGAGCGGAGCGAGGTGGCCCGTCCACTAGTGACTATTTGGCCACGTTCTGCCAACCAATAAGGGCGAATTGACCACTAAACGGCTCAGCAATACACCTTACTGACATTGTCAGAGGACGGTGATAGCGACACACTGAATCCAGCTCAGGGTGAGAATTGTGGGCAGCTTAACTGGAAACAGGTCCGCGACACCGGCTGATAACTTTTCAGCTCAGGGCTGACCCAATAACTATTTACCTTAAAACGGAGATTCAGTTACTCCTTATAATTGCTACTGAAATAGGAATAGGAATGAAACAAGATATTTCATGCCATGACACATTCACCATCGCCAGTGCAAGGGTGGGGGTGGATGCCAACCCTTTCGGTTTTTCGGAATAACTCACGTATTTATCAACCGATTGCGATGAAACGTTCAGTACCCTACGTTTGCACAATGTGACATATGCTCTTATAATTTAGAACTTATACTCTTCATGACCCATGATCTATGACCTGTTTCTCAAGGTCATGTCAGCGCAACTGGTGCCCGTAGTATTGATGCTTGTAACTTGTGCAGTTGTGCACTGATGCTTGTAACTTGTGCAGTTGTGCACTTTCCGAGTGTTTGATGTTTAGGAGCATATGCACACGCACAGGTGTTAAAAGGTGACATTTATGGTTTCCACTGAAATAATGACCTTGGTTAACCTTTTCGAAGGTCAACCGAGGTCACTGACCTCCGATGACCTGAGATGACTTGTTTGGGCCTCTGACAGTTTCTAGGACATTTGTGATGCTGATTGCAAATGTAACTTCCATTTTACATAATTATATGTTCCACTGGGGTCAAGTACTTTCATAGGTCAACCGAGGTCACTGACCTCTGATGACCTGAGATGACGTGTTTGGACTCCGGTAGTTTCTAAGACATTTTGTGACGCTTATTGCAAATGTGTCATCTATTTTACATAATTATATGTTCAATCGGGGTCACGCCCTGTCACAGGTCAACCGAGGTCACTGACCTCCAATGACCTAATATGAAATGTTGACCTCCCGTGGATTTTAAGAACATTTCACGACCAAGTATATTTTGCATATTTCCACCAACTCTAGATAAACACAAAACAGCCGTCTATGATGGACAATCATAAATAGTCTGGGGAAACTGGGCCGAATTGGGCAAATCGTGTTAGAGCTGAGACAAGGGTTGTTTCTAGGGGAGTGAAGTGTGCTGAGTTCGAATGCCACCGGTATTTTTGCGGGAACCGAGTGGAACCAGGTGAAATCGCACGTGCAAGCACGTGTCGCACTCTATCCCATTCCAAGAACTAGCAACAATGCTGCTATCATATACAGTAGCGAACCGAAATACAGGCGATTTCGGCCAGATATATGAACTGTCCACACCCTAATAAAGCCTCCCTGGCTATGCAAGACAGGATAAAGGGCACAGCTACACCTGCATGATCGCACCAATGTTGAACCAGTCACACCTCCGGCTGAGAAGAGACGCCCATTTTTAGGCAGAGTTTACCTGAGTGTTAGAGGTATGATAAACGTCGATTCTGAGAGAACAGATTGCGTATATTTCAAATAAGACCAGTATTGACCTGCAGAAACGCCGTAAAAAGCGCTCAGTACAGTGCTTGCTCATCATATTTCAAGACGACGTTCAAGAACAGCCGACAAGCAACCTGGCCTAACATTCGGCGCTACATCATGGCGGGCAAGAAGTCGACACGCACCGCAGCGGACCCCGCAGAGGGGACACGCGAGTGGGCCGACAGGCTCAATGCCCATTTCGCCTGGGTCGGCCCCGTTGTGGCCGAGTCACTGGCTGCGGCTCCCCCCGGAAAATGGCTATAGGCCGGTCCGGGAAAAAAACGCGGTCGAGGGGGAGACTCTGGGGCCGCGCCCTCCCCGAGTGTGTGCGAGCGCGTTCCGGGTGGCTCCTGCTACGCTGCCGGAGCTGTCGGTGGCCCTGGGACGGATGGGAGTGCCGCGGGCGTCTGGTGCCGACGGCGTCACGGTACAGATGCTGCGAATGACGTTTCCTGTAGCTGGACCGCATCTGCTTAATGTTTTTAACCGCTCGCTAGTGACTGGTCAGGTACGGAGCATGTGAAAAACTGTGACTGTGTTGCCAACATTTAAGTCAGGCGACCGCTCAGATCCGAACAATTATAGACCCTTGCCCATCTTATCGGTATTGGTAAAGTTATGTGAACGAATTGTATGCACCCAGCTAGTGACCTATTTACATGAGAACCACATACTGTGTCCGCAGCAATACGGTTTCTGTCCGGGACACTCCACGGAGCATGCCATGCTGGACGCAGTCACTTACGCAACCTACCAGATCGATGTTGGCCGCGTGGCCTCTTTAGTGACGGCCGACACCTCTAAGGCGTTCGATAGTGTGCGGCATGGTATGCTTCTGGAACAGTTAGGATGGTACGAGGTTGACAGCCATTGGTTTATGGACTGGCTCTCTGATCGCCCCCAGACTGTTCGAGGGGGATCACCTCAACCTCTGCCTGTGACTCACAGTGTGGTGCAGGGCTCGGTGCTAGGACCAGTACTGTTTTTTTATATTTTTACTGAGGATTTTGCATCACTTATCACTCATGGGAAATTAATTTTGTATGCCGACGATGCTCAATTTATAGATTCTGAAGTACCAAGTGACGTCGAACAACTTAAATCCAGAATAGAGAGCACATTGGCTACTGCTCTCACATGGTTCACCCAAAACAGCCTTAAAATTAATCCAACTAAAACCGAGTTCCTCTTCTTCAAAGCGCGCAGCAGGAGGGCTCGATATATGACCTCGCGGATTTACCACGGCCAGAACAGCGATTTTGCTCTTCAGAAAACCTCAAAATTAGAAATTGATCGATGTAATTAAAAAGGCATGTTTCTAGACCAAGTTTGGATCAGAAATACAGAAAAGGTAATTATGTGTTCGTATCTTGTCAAAAAAAAGTCAAAAAAAGTTATTAAAAAATGACGTCCTCAGTTTCTTACACTTAGGGAGCCATCACTCAGTCAAATAAAGATATTGCTATGAAATTGCGTATGGGTATTGTCCATACTCAGTTTTCTCACATATATTCTGTTTTTTTCTCTAATATCTTTGAAATTTTGATTTTGTGGGGATTTTTTAAAACTGTTTTTATTTTATTTTAGGGATCAAAAACCAAAAAATGGGAAAATCAGAGATTGCTATTTTAAAGAGAATGCCATTTTGTATCTTTGGTGAATTGTGTTGGCAATTTACTTTAAAACTCTGTTTTCTACCATTTTTCAAATATTTATCGTTTTTCCACGAATATGACGTCATCAAAACATGATTATCTCCCAAATTACTCAACCAATTTCAATTAAATTTTTACAGCATGCGTATAATTGTTGTAAACTTAGCTACCTAACATTTCAGCAAGATGCGTTTTACGTGTACAAAATTGTGCAAGAAAAACCTCAGGGGGGGGGCCTGTCAGGCCCCCACCCCGTAGTGGGAGGGTTAAAGGGTTCACCTTTAACCCTATTTGTAACAGGCTCCTGGCTACCCCTATTTGTAACAGGGGGGCGGATTCCGCCCCCCCCCCCCCCCAGAGATCTCGAGATCTACCCGTCCGATTTGCAAAATGAAACGGTGTTTGGTTCCCCTCAACACGATCTACATTTATAAATAATAAAAAAATCTAAATTTTGGATAGGGGGGCAACAGGGGGGCAAAAACGACAGATTTTAGTGGTATTTTTGATTCAACATAGCTTTCATGTTTATCGACCGATTTTAACACAACTAATAGGAATCGATAGAGATTGAATCGGAAATTGATATATGACGGTGACGTTTGAAATTCAAAAATCATAGGCGTGTGCAGGTCACTCAATATGGGGGTGAAGTAAATGCGTAATAAAACCATTTTTTGATGTTGTTTTTTTGATAAATGAAATGGTATGTGATTGAGACATTAGCAAAAACAGTTATAAATCATATTTTTTGCCATAGGTGGTACCAGGTTAGTGAAAAAGGGGGTAAAATTTGGAAAAATATTAACCGCAGACAAGTTGCTACCCAGCACTATAAATATGTTACTGATCATAGATAGTTCCTTTTTGCATGTTGTACTTCATAGGCGTATCCAGGATCCAAACTAGGGCGGCGCAAGACCTTTTGATAAGTATATTATCCGCTATTATGATACTAACTAGTCAACAGTGACTATTTCACTTACAACTTCAATTAACATTGCTTACCCCCCCCCCCTTTTTACTCTACCTGGACTCGCCTACTATCTTATAATCGTTCGTAGAGTAGCCTGTGGTGCGTGTTTCATCCGAAAACTGCAGTATGTTATGTCATTGTACGCCCATGCCTCTTAGTTTCCTTGCAATAATATGACCCCCTTTCTTCCATTCCTGAGCGCGCCTCTGCAAAAAAATGACTTTATTCCCTTTTCTGGTCTCATATGTGCATATATTATTATAAGCTAAACGTATATTGCGCCGTTATCGCTGGCATATCGTCATCACCATGCCAGTCACCCCCCTTTTCATGTTCCTGAACACGCCCCTGAAACTCTATATGTAATAAATTATGCAAATAATGGAAGCAGAAGCTATCGTTTACATCTTGATAGCTATAAATGCCCCTTGAATTGCTCTATTGGCTTCACGCCAAGCATTGAATACTTTCTGGAAACCCCCCTTTTTCAAGCCCCTGAAACCGCCTCTGCCATGCAATTTTGTATGATATTTCATTAACATCATCTAATTTGCACTTTTTGCAATAACGGTAAGCCGATGTAACTCCTTCATACTTGATGCAGTTAGGAAGAAACCGTGAAGATCACATTTCCGTATTTTCGCCAAATAACGCCTCCGAACCCACCCAAAACTGTGCCCTGGAACCGCCTCTGTTCAAGTTAAGAACTCAAAATTTTGACTCCAAATCCGGAGTTCAATTCTATGAAAAGTCCCAAAATTTCATGGGCCTGCTCCCAGCCGTTCTGGAGATATCTGCGAAAAACCTGAGGGGGGGGGGGGGGCGGAATCCGCCCCCCCCCCCCCCCCCTGTTACAAATAGGGTTAACATGGGGTTTGTAACTGAGCTAGCAGATTTGTAGAGCAGATCGAAGAACGGGTTGCGGTGAAATAATTACCTAGCTACGTTAAGTAATTTCGACACCGGACTAGTGGGCCCCTTTTAGAAGACGGCGTTTCGTGCCCCGATCGGGGCACGAAACTTGTTTCGGGTCGTTACAACGGTTGTTTACGTCACAAGCAGCCTGCGTACATATGCCTAAAGTCAGTCATTATTGTGTGCAATAGTTTCCATATTCAAGCTACCACATGCATGACGTCATAATTGTCATGAAGTTTGTTATGGCCATGAAGGAGAAAAGAGAAACATGCCCATTTTTCGACGGATATCCAGAGTAAATTCGTCATATTATTATTTATTACCAGTAAAACGCCTTTTTGGGCGATGACCGAGCAAGCGCGCTCTGGTAAAGCTAAAACAGGTTTGAAATATGAGACGGTTAGGGAGCACACGTGGTATTAACTCAGTCATTTCAGTTCTCCAGAAAAAAATTGCCAGGTCTCAATGCATGTCATCATAAAAATTAAGTTGTATTAAATTGTTCATGATATCTTTTCTCAAATCCCCCAAAAGGGATTTGAGTCCTGAGCGCAGTTCCGTCCTGAGCGCTGCATGTTTCAGCGTATAAATTAAGATTCCAGGGTAAAAAGTAAAAAAAGAAAAAGTAAACGGACGGAAAGTCAAGGGTCGAAAAATCAAGGGGTAAAAAGTCGACATCGCTAAAAGTTGAAAGATAAAAAGTCGAAAAGGTAAAAAATCAACATGGCAAAAAGTCAACACGCTAAAAGTCGAATAGTAAAAAGTCGTATAGATAAAAGTCGAAAGATAAAAAGTCGAAAGGTAAAAAGTCAACATGGCAAAAAGTCAACACGCTAAAAGTCGAATAGTAAAAAGTCGTTTAGATAAAAGTCGAAAGATAAAAAGTCGAAAGATAAAAAGTCGAAAGATAAAAAGTCGAAAGATAAAAAGTCGAAAGATAAAAAGTCGAAAGATAAAAAGTCGAAAGATAAAAAGTCGAAAGATAAAAAGTCGAAAGATAAAAAGTCGAAAGATAAAAAGTCGAAAGATAAAAAGTCGAAGATGAAAAGTCGAAAGATAAAAAGTCGAAAGATAAAAAGTCGAAAGATATAAAGTCGAAAGATAAAAAGTCTAAAAATAAAAAGTCGAAAGATAAAAAGTCGAAAGATAAAGGTATAAAGGTAAAAAGTCGAAAAGGTAAAAAGTCAACATGGCAAAAAGTCAACACACCAAAAGTCAAATCGTAAAAAGTCGCATAGCTGAAAGTCAACGCGTAAAAAGTCAATGCTTGGGTCAGTTGAATTTAATTTGGGTATTGTGAATAGTTAAATAGTATATAGAATAGTAAATAGCATCTAATCCAGAGTAATTATTTGTTTTCTTGGGTTTGGGAGGGTTTGTTTTGCCATGGTCGGCAAAATACCTTCTGATGGCATAGTTGTTCATGATACATGTTTTCATTGATACATGACTCAGGAACTGCATCAATACACATCTTGACTGAAGTTTGTCTCACGCAAAAGTGGAATCGAAGCCATGGTTAAAGGTATGCCAATTGCCATATTTTATTTGTGCTTAACTATTGAACAGGAGATATGCGAGTCCATTTTAATTTGCAGTCCCTCGGTAACGTTATCGTTTATCACGAGAACTTACATACTTCGATCGTATACGATCAAAGTGTCATATGTCAATGTATTGTTGAAGCATTGCCTGAGCCCTGTGAGACAGGAAGCTTTGAAGAGTTCAACCAAGAAAGAAACGTTGACAACTTGCTTAGGGATAGGTACCGTTGGATGCGGCACTGCTGAGTCTGATCTTCAGTTATAATTTGAACCATATATAACATCTACATAATATAAGACATGAAGTACTTATTTTTTATCAATGTTTGAACACGTTAATAAATGGGTCACACCACAATCAACTAACCAAAACATAAGTCGACTAATCTCAATTCTTTTAAACTGTAGGTAGGTAATAGGTATATATGTACATTGTACATACGTTGTTGAGGTATAAACGCGACTTCCGCGTTAATAGTCGGATAGTCCAAAGCAAATAATTGAAGGAACAGGAAGTCAAGAGACGAAAATTCAATGGGCCAAATTAAATGATTATCGTCATTGACTTTTTGCCATTTCAACTTTTTACCTTTTACTCTTCATCTTTTGACTTTAATCGACGTCGACTTTTTGCTATTTGACTTTAAACGTTTTTTTTTTCCATCTCGACTTTATACGTTTTTTGCTTTTCATCTTTCGACTTTTAGCGACGTTGACTTTTTACCATTTCTTCTTTTCATCTTTTTACTTTTAGCGACGTTGGCTTTTTACCATTTCGGCTTTTTATCTTTCGACTTTTTGTCATTTAGACTTTTCGTCTTTTGACTTTTAGCGACGTCGACTTTTTACCCCTTGACTTTCCGTCCGTTTACGTTTTATCTTTTGACTTTTTACCCTTTTGCCTTTTCATCTGTTAACTTTTTACCCTGTTGACTTTTTGTCACTTGACCTTTTATCCTTTGACTTTTGGTCCGTCGACTTTTTTCAATGTTGACTTTTTGACAGTTGACTTTTTACCCTGCTGATTTTTCGTCAATTTACTTTTTATCCGTTTGACTTTTTCACCGTTGGCTTTTTTCCACGTCGACTTTTTACCCGCCGACTTTTATGACTTTTTACTTTGTACTATTGACTAAATGTCCCATTACTTAACATCCGTTTACTTTTTGCCATTCGACTTTTCGTCCGGCACCCATAAATTAATGCTTAGAATAATACAGCCATTTTTGATAAATAATAATTTTTGCAATGTTTTTTGTTCATTTCGACGTTCGTGTGGGCCAACTGCCACACGCTGTGGTACTACCTCTATCAGAACGCACCATACCAAAAACAAAATTGATTTGATGGACCTATGCAATGGTGAAAACCCAATCTCAATCGGAGCAGTGGTTGCAAAGTTATTAGCTTACGAAAAGCGTCTGTATGGCCGGGTCGGGGCGGGTCAAATGTAAATTTGTCTAGTAAGTTGACGAGAAACCTCACGGGCGCTTCGCGCCCGCTCTGTAAAGAGTAAATTCGTCATGCCAAGCCGAGAATTCGTCTTTCTTGTCCCCGTTACGGTGACATGAATGAAGTCACTATTGCTGCTGGACCCTGGACTCACAACAGTTGCTCTCATATAGATGTCGCTAGTATCGGATGGTAGCTATCCTAGATGTCGCTAGTAACTGACCGCTCCCCGTCTGACCCGGCAGATCATCGTGCTCGCCCAGGCCCTGGTGGCTGTGGCCGAGGCCCAGGATGAGGCCCAGTACGTGCCTGACAGCGACCGCGACGCCGAAATTATCAAGAATGAGTTCTCTATGGGCGAGGCGGGTGGCTTTGTGGCCGATATGGAGACGTCCAGCCCTATCCAGCAGGCAGCCACCGGCACCGCCCCCCCCCCCCCCCAATGGTACCCTCGACCCCCCCCCCCCTCAAAGGTACTCGCTCGCCCCCCCCCCCCAATGTTTTTGGCCGCTGGCGGGTCCAAGAGAGGGCAAAGCGGCCAAGCCTCCCAACCGCCTGAAATGGGCAACAAATTGACACGTTTCTTTTTCAAAAGAAAGTCTATGCAGTTTATACTAAGAACAGGTTGTTTTAAATCACCTCTTTATGTATAAAGATGCGAAAGCCGGTGAATTTTTAACATATTTGCAATGTTTGATTTTTAGGGCATTTTTCCGAAGAAATAGTTTTTTATTGATTTCTTTTAAATGTTTTTAGGGGTCAGAAACCAAAGTTTTCACAAATCCGAGAATCTATTTTGTAGCCCTTGCCATTTGCCATTTTCTGACGTTTTTTATTGCATTTTGCTCAAAATAGACTTTGTATTATCTCTTAAAGTTTAGCTGATTTTGTATTCGCCAAAATCGTGTGTAGTGACGTCACTAAATTCGTAATATCTAAATTTGTATCGACAAAATTGCTTCATTTATGCACAGAAGACGTAAAATTGGTGTAGGAGAATGTACCCAAAGTTTCACGTTGACATCGCTATTGGTTTTTGAGCTATTGCGAAAATTCGTCAGGGGGAGATATTTCCCCCCCAGTCAATGGAAAGTTAACATTGCCGTTTTACTATGTAAGGGTTGCAAGTACGGACTCGGGCCTTCTGGCGGATGCAGACCAGCCCAAAACGTTGGTTTGTCCCTGCAAACAGAATTTGTATAACATAATTTGAAATAGAACAAACATAAATTGAATTTGTTTGTCCGACAGAATTCCAAAACTCATGAGATTTCGTCGATTTTTGCATTATGAATTGATTACAAATACTGTCCTTTGTACAAGTTGCCTAGAATTTCTTTAAAATATGTGAATTTTCAGTTAATTTTGGTGATTTCGGTAAAGCCATTGCCCTGATAGCTCCCCTTGGATCCGTCCCTGTTCGGCCACTGGCGGATCCAGGAGGGGGCATCAGGGGAAAATGCCCCCCCCACAGGAATCTGGCTGGGGGGGTCATTGCATACAAGTATGCCCCCCCCCCCCCCCCCCCCCCCCCCCCCCCTCCCCCTCCGCGCATTCACATTTTCTTTCTCGTAAAATCGTAAGAACATTGTCTTTGCAGCAGTCAAAAATCCAGCTATCCACAGTCAAAAACCGGAAAATTTCGCGCCGCTTCGCGGCATGACACAACATTCGCAATTTACTTATACAAATTTGGGAAATAGGAAAAGCAATTCCATTAACCCTATTTGTAACAGGCTCCTGGCTACCCCTACTTGTAACAGGGGGGGGGGGGGGGGGCGGGATTCCGCTCCCTCGGAGATCTCGAGATCTACACGTCCGATTTTCAAAAATGAAACGGTGTTTGGTTCCCTCAGCACGATCTACATTTCTAAATAACACAAAAATCTAAATTTTGGATAGGGGGCAACAGGGGGGCAAAAACGACAAATTGTAGTGGTAGTTTTGATCCAACATAGCTTTCATGTTTATCGACCGATTTTAACACAACCAATAGGAATCGATAGAGATTGAATTGAAAATGTATATATAACGGTGACGTTTGAAAATTCAAAAATCATAGGCGTGTGCAGGTCACTCAATATGGGTGTGAAGTAAATACGTAATAAAACCATTTTTTTATGTTTTTTTTTTTGATAAATGAAATGGTATGTGATTGTAACATTAGACGAAATAGTTATAAATCATATTTTGTTTCCATAGACGGTACCAGGTTAGTGAAAAAGGGAGGTAAAATTGGGAAAAAATATTAACCGCAGACAAGTTGCTACCTAGCACTATAAATATGTTACTGATCGTAGGTAGTTCCTTTTTGCATGTTGTACTTCATCATAGGCGTATCCAGGATCCAAACTGGGACGGCGCAAGACCTTGTGATAAGTATATTATTCGCTATTATGATACTAACTAGTCAACAGTGACAATTTCACTTAAAACTTCAATTAACATTGCTTACCCCCCTTTTTACCCTACCTGGACTCGCCTATTATCTTATAATCGTTCGTAGAGTAGCCTGTGGTGCGTGTTCAATCCGAAAACTGCAGTATGTTATGCCATTGTACGCCTATGCCTCTTAGTTTCCTTGCAATAATATGACTCCCTTTTTTCCATTCCTGAGCGCGCCTCTGCAAAAAATGACTTTATTCCCTTTTCTGGCCTCATATGTGCATATAGCATTATAAACTCAACGTCTATTGCGCCGTTATCACTGGCATATCGTCATCACCATGTCAGTCATCCCCTTTTCATGTGCCTGAACACGCCCCTGAAACTCTATATGTAATAAATTATGCAAATAATGGAAGCAGAAGCTATCTTTTACATCTTGATAGCTATAAATATCCCTTACATTGCTCTATTGGCTTCCCGCCAAGTATTGAATACTTCCTGGAAACCCCCCTTTTCAAGCCCCTGAAACTGCCTCTGACATGCAATTTTTATGATATTTCAATAACATCAACTAATTTGCACTTGTTGCAATCACCGTAAACCAATGTAACTCCTTCATACTTGAGGAAGTTAGGAAGAAACCGTGAAGATCCCATTTCCGTATTATCGCCAAATGTCGCCTACGAACCCACTCAAAACTGTGCTTTGGAACCGCCTCTGTTCAGGTTAAGAACTCAAAATTTTAACTCCAAGTGCGGTATTCAATTCTATGAAAAGTCCCAAAATTGCATGGGCCTGCTCCCAGCCGTTCGGGAGATATCTGCGAAAAACATGAGGGGGGGGGGGGGGGGGGGGGCGGAATCCGCCCCCCCCCCCCCGTTACAAATATGGTTAAGTGTCTGGCAGAGGCTCTCCTTCTTTGCGGCAATTGCTGGCACTGGCGGATACAGGGGGAGGGGGGAGCATGAGGGGTAAATGCCCCCCACCCTACACACAGGAATATGGGAGGGGCATTCAATACAAGTATGCCCCCCCCCCCTCCCTGCGCGTTCCCTGCACTAAACGTGAAAAACAATGATCTTAGGAGAAAACTTAATAAAAACGGAAGTGTTTTTCCTCGAGTGATTGAATTTGAAGTTTGTAGGTATCCCTTGCTTTCAATGATAGACAAATCAGCGCACCTGATGCAATTCAAGCAGCCCCGGTGACTGCAAGGGCGGATCCAGCCGGCCGTTTTGGGGGGGGGGGGGGGGCAAACCGTTTTTTAGCGGACCTTACCTACCCCCAATTTCGAATTTCTTCCCGGATTTGGGCCACTTTATTTTGCAACCACACGATTTCGATTTTTTCCCCCATTTTTTTTTAGGTTTTAGACCTTTTGGGATATCGAAAAAGGAAAGATGTCAGCTTGCAGTTTGTATTGTTCCGACATTGCCTTACACTGATAAAAACTATGTCAATTGTCAGCTGTACCCAGGGGCGTCGCCGATAATTTTTGAGTGGGGGGGTCGGCTGAAATGACGACAAAAAAATGTACCCCAATTTGTTATGCGTGTCTTTAAGCTTTTGCAACATTTCTAATGTGGATTTGCATGTTATAGTAGGTACTTGTTATTTAGCGCCGCGAAGCGGCGTGATTTTTTTTTGCTCGGGTTTGCCTGATAAAACCCAGAAACATAGGCATTTTTAGCTTCTTAGCCTTGTAGAGGATAATAAGCTAAAAATGTTATTCATTCAATTCAGCGTTACGACGAAACGAAGACAATGACGATGGCTTCGTTATGACGATGGCCACTGATGTGACGCCGCGAAGCGGCGTGAACATTTTAATTTTAGGTCGTGGAAAACGCATTTTTAATATTGGAACCAGACCGTGAGTGGAGCCAAGCCTCAGGTAACCCCTTTTCCTGGTTGCACATCTCGATATGATGCAAAATGTTGAAATGAAGGTAGTTTTTCATATACATTAGCCTCGGATAGTAAATCACGATGGCCGGTGGCAGTCTGCGCTCAATAGTACATATTATAATAATAACTGTAGTCTGTATACATACCTATGTACCGAACTGTAACAAACAACTGGTAACGGTGCAAATGGTTTCAAAGTAGCAAGAGGCAGACCGACATTTCCGCGCATAAATGGTCCCTGTGGATCTGGAGGAGCCTGGGGAGATGGCTTGGGGAGATAGTCCTGGCCTGGTCCCCACTATTAGCTCTTCGGGCCAACAAGTTGGGCACCGCTGGAACAGCTTCCGGTTGCCGAAGTCCGCGTCTTTGCGTTCGCGTCGCCTTTTTCGGAACTCGGCAGACAAGCTAAACATGTAGCCCGCTTTAAAGATAATATTTTATGAAGAGAGTTGGCCCTGGGGCCAGCAATTACCGCCAAGGAGAGCCTCTGCAAGACACTTAATGGAATTAATTTTCCAAATTTGTATATGCAATTGCGAAACTTGTGTCATGCCGCGAAGCGGCGCGAAATTTTTCAGTTTTTGACTGAGGCTAGCTTGATTTTGACTGCTGCAATTTTGTGATGCCCAGTACCGTTCTAAAAACGCAAATATAGCATGCATTAAATTTCACGTCTTGGGGGGGGGGGGGCAAAACATAGTTTGGCCCCCCCTTAAACAGGATTGGGGGGGGGGCATGGCCCCGTTCGCCCCCCCCCCCCTGGATCCGCCCTTGGTCGTGGGTCTAGTTATTCCTTCGTCGACGACGAAATCATTATTTATGAACGTGTTCATTTTTTTTCTTAAAATTTCACAGAACACGGAATTTTATTGTTTTTTATATGCGTTGAGGCTCATATTACAGTTATTTATATATATATATTTTTTTTTTGGGGGGGGGGGCCAAAAGACATGTTGCCCCCCCCCCCTTCCAGGCTTTTGGGGGGGCCATGGCCGGATTGCCCCCCCCCCCCTGGATCCGCCAGTGCCGGTGAGGCTGGGGGGGGGGGGGGGGGGCAGAATCTGCCCCTCACGGATTTTCTCAATAACTTGAAAACTGTGATAGATATCAACGTCAAACTTTCAGTACCTTATGCTGCATCAGTTCTACGTCTTCTCATCAAATTCCAATGACATTGATGTAGTGTTTTTGGGAGATAATGACGTTAATGTCATGTCATGCCATTTATGGTGGAAAAAATGATAAATGTTTGAATAATCGTAGAAAATTAGAGTTTTGAAGCAAATTGAAGAAAGAGAGAAAAAACGTTAAAAGAAAGGAAATGACATCCTCTTGAAAATAGTGATCTCAGATTTGCGAAAGCTTGTGTTTTTTACCCCAAAAAAGAAAAAAACAACTTTTTCAGGAAAAAAATCCACAAAATCAATTTTTGTTAATTTGAAAAGTGAATTTCTTAAGCTCAAATACTAAAATAAGGTGACCGACCCAATCCGCAAGGGAAAACAATGGGGTTACCTTTTAGCCACAAAAAGATGCTCCCTACGGAGAGAAGCTGGATCCGCCAGTCTGTTCGCCCCCCCCCCCCCTCCCCTTAACCGTTTTGAAAAATCGACACCGCTGGGTCGGCCTAATATTCGCGCAAATCTCTGCAGTGAGAATGGCATCTTGATAGTTTTATTTAGACCTTTCATTGGTTACATATGGCAGCTCGTGTGACGCCTGCGCTAGTAATACCCTCTTCTATTAGGGACCTCACTAACATCATAAATTTGGTAGATGAATTACTGAACTATTATCCACAAATTAAAAGTAATGTTGCAATCACCAATCATGCCAAAGCCCAAAACACCAAATTTTCAATGGTTTTGATAGTGTAGATACCAACACAATACATTACCAATAGCACAGGAAGTTCTGAGTTTTGACATATTTGTTCTTATGTTGCTTATCCTAATAATATGTCTGTCTACAACCTTTCATGAATGTGCTCAGACAGGTAATATGTTAGTAAAAATAGGCATTGAACAAAATAGGCACATCCGAAATTATAGCTGTACCCTATTTTTACAAACAGGGCTATCTATTCAAGTTTCAACACTCACCTCTACTTCAACTTGGGTTTGGTTCTGTGGTCCCATTCTGGACAATCCAACTACTCCAACGTCCACCAATCACCATCGCCAAACGAACAACCTCACGGCGCCGGGCGCCCAACACGGCGCCTGTCACGCTCCAAGCCTGTTACACCAACTCCCTCCATCTCTTCCAACGAACTCAATCGCCCAATGGAAGATAACATAGGACTGTCACACGAGTGGCACAAAGTTGGAAGGATTTTGTTACGCGATCTCCCAATATTGCGGCGACTATGGCGCTCATATTGGGCTGTGTCGAAATAATTGAGTTCAGAACATACTCACAGCGTCCTTTGGACCAATCAGCGACTGCTTTTGTGGCAGAATTTCACGCGTGTCAAATTGGACACGGAATCATCGAAGTAACTTGAATTGTTGAGATCAGTCTTTTTAGCCATAATTTGTCACTTTTTCAGATGATTCCACTCGGTTGTTGTCACAAACGCTCGTTAGTGAGTTGGAAGGTTTTTGCACCTCTGGGGCGAACCTTTAAAAATGTTATTATGCGTTTAAAAGTGCGATACAAAACAAGTGTTAAAGGTTACTATTTTGCCCAGTGATATAGGAAAGTAGCAACATGACACATAAATGCGCCGAGAAACGGCACGAATTTTTTAACCCGCATATAATATAATTTGTAGTTAAATTGCGACGCGGAGCGGCGTGATTCTTTTTAGTTGTATTCCATGGACAACTTCATTCTTACTGTTGAAAGGCCCAGGGTCCGTGCAGATCGTCTAGGGGCCCCTCCTTCCTTTTCAACGCCCTTCCAACCAGTTCAGGGACTCATCTGGGATCCGCGAAACGGCATGATGTGGAGTGGGTGATATATATTAAATACAAAGAGGAATTACTCCACAAGAAAAATATTAAAATCGGAGCTTTTGGGTATATTGTAACACCCTTCGTTAGCGAATAACCCTCGCCCTACGGGAGCTTTTTTCACCTTCGCCCTACAGGGGGGGGTCCTAAAAAGACCCCCACTGTTAACTTCCAAACCAAGAAACATAGAGCAACGCGGTAACAACCAACATGTTGCCTGTCATGTTTGGAATCTAACGATGTGCAATTGTTAGGTTTCGGGTCAACGAGTGACCTTCCAGGTCAAGTAAATGACCTCGATCGACCACGTCCAGAACAGTGATTTGCTCTGTCAGAAAACCTCAAAATGAGAAATTGATAAATGATAATAAAAAGGCATTTTACTAGACCAGTTTTGTCTCGGAAATACAGAAAAGGTAATTATTTATTCATATCTGGTCAAAATAAGTCCAAAAAAGTTATTAAAAAAATGACGTCATGAATTTCTTACACTTAGGGAGCCATCACTCAGTCAAAAATAGAGATATGTCTTTAAAATTTGGTTTGAGTATTGTCCATGCTCAGTTCTCTCACATAGATTCCGTTTTTTTATAACATCTCTAAAATTTTTGATTTTGTGGTGATTTTCCCAAAAATCAGTTATGTGGGGGTCAAAAACCCAAAATTTTGCAAATCCGAGATTGCCATTTTAAACAAAATGACATTTTACATCTTGTCTAAATTGCGTTTGCAATTTACTTTAAAACTCTGTTTTCTACGATTTTTAAAACATTTATCGTTTTTCCACCAACATGACGTTATCAAAACATTAATATTTCCCCAATTTCTCAACCAATTTCAATGAAATTTTTACAGCATACGTATAATTGTTGTATACTTAGCTAGTGAGAATGTCAGCAAGATGCGTCGCATGTCGAAAAAGTTATTCAAGAAAAACCTCAGGAGGGGTCGTTTTAGGACCGAGGGTTAATCCTCGCCCGGGTAGGGGAGATGGTTGCCACCTCCCTCGGTTTTTCTGGAATCACTCGTGTAGTTTCTGACAGATTGCAATGAAACTTTCAGTACCCTTCTTTTAAAAAATGTGACATATAATCTGATAAATTTGAATTTCTAACTTACATGACCCGTGACTTATGACCTGTTTCTCAAGGTCATGTCAGGCGTAACTAGCGTCCCGCAGTATCGATGCTTGTAACCTGTGCAGTTTTCGAGTGTGTTTTGTTCAGGAGCATATGCAAAGGTGTTTCCAGGTGAAAGTTGTGGTTTCCACTGAGATTGTGACCTCGATTGACCTTTTCAGAGGTCAACTGAGGTCATTGACCTCCGATGACCTCAGATTAATTTGTTGGGCTTCTGACGGTTTCTAGGACAATTTGTGACGCTGATTTCAAATTTGGGATCCATTTTAGATAATTATATGTTCCACTGGGGTCATGCGCATCCACAGGTCAACCGAGTTCACTGACCTCAGATGACCTGAAACTACCTTTTTTTATTTAGCAGTTTTTAGGACATTTTGTGACGCTGATTACGAATTTGGCACCCATTATGCATTATGATACGCTCATTCACGATTCTAGCTCGATTAAATTCAATTTATACGCATTCTCAATTTTTATGACTTATGGATCATTGACATGATCTCAGAGGTCACCTAATAACCCAAGACCTTAACCCGCGCACTGCAGGGGCTTTGCGCCGAACACGAACTGCAGGGGGATGATTTCCGCCCCCCCCCCCTGAGATCTTGAAAACTACGCTACGTAGCGAGAAGCGGAAAACGGCATTTGATATCTTGATACATGTTCTATCGAAAGTATTCCAGTATTGTTTTAAGTCAGGTCAAAATTAAGGTCACCAGAAGTCATCAAAGGTCAAATTTTCCAGTTTTTTCCTGTTTTAGGACATTGCTCCAAAAATTCCCATATATCTCAGAAACTATGCTAGTTAGAAACAAACGATAAAAAGAAAACGCCAGCCAGTGAAATTTACAATGCAAAGGTGTCCTCAAATTTTATCTCAGGTCAACATTTTAGGCTCAAAAGGTAAAAAAAAATTTGGCTAAGTCGTTTTTCGCTATTAAATTTGTATGTAATAAAGATAACGGACAACTGTTTACGTCATTGTGTTTATCTTGTCAAGGCGCTTTGAATGGTACACATGGTGACCTTGTTAAATTAACTAAAAAATTTGACCTCAGGTCAAGGTCAAATGGTGACCCAAGTAGAGCATGTTGCATATGGGAAGCTGAGGTGAAAAAGCTCCTACTCGCCTACGAACGTCGGTGACAGCGGAAGGTGCGCGGTGAGTCAGCCAACCGCTTACGGCTTCATGCATTTTCAGAGACAAAACTTCTAAAAACAAAATTGACCACAACCGTACTCATTTGGTCTTACTAGCAACTCACAGTAACTTGTCAGGCATAACCCGTGCCCCATTCCCGGCTGTCCAATCAGTACGTGTTGTAATTTAACTGCAGCTTCCACTGACTTCCGAGAATCCTGCTGGCTTTTGTAAACGGAGCCCGAGTATTGGGTTTTTCGCTGGGTCTGGTGGGTCCGTGGCAATTGTGGTGCTGTTGTATGGGTTTGCGGCAATTTCGGTGCTTGCGCTGCTTGTTTTTTCGACTCCTTCGGTGTTAAAGTGACGTCACAGGTTTGAATACACCAACTGACTGTATTTTAACAATAATTACCATTAATTGTACCACTCTTTAGCTAAGTAAACACCGTATAAATGGTATTTACATGCTAATTTAGCTAAACAGTTATTTATATATGAGAATAGGGCAGCAGCTGATCGGGCTGTATTGAAACAGAGACTCGCATAATGAATCGCCAATACCTCAATACTTATAAGTGCGTTCGCTCTTTTCTAGCAAGTAGACCAATTGTGCTGACGGACAACACCTTCGATTGAATTGATAATTAACTGTGGATCTTAAGCGGGGCTTTTTGAATTGTGTTTGGGATAAACACGTTGAAGAGTTACAGCTGTGGATTGTGTATGAGTGGTATAAGTGTGTATTGCTTAAATTCGGCTTTTTTGATAGCCTGATTGTGAAAAGCTAAAGATGGCCAAAGTGAAAAAGCAAAGAACTCACGAGGAAGAAGCAAAGCTCCCACCAAATAGACGGCATCAAGCTTGTGGCCGCTGTTCTTACGAGGGCGAGTACAACAATGTTAAGCGACATAACAAGGCCAAGCATCCTGGATTGCCACTTAAATTCAGAAACAAAGCATTTGGTGTTGGAGGTGCTTTTGAGCACTTGGTAAGGCATGGAAGCAATGAGACTGAAGATGTATCTGCACCAGTGCAGACAACACCAGGTAAGACAATTGGTAGTTGCTCTGTCCGGTAACGGTGGGGCTGGCGTCACCGTCGCGGCCGGGCAAGCACATCAAGGTTCAAGGTTACTATCACCGTTGTTGGTCTGGAGTCATGGGGAAGCTTAATGACGTCACCGGATTGAAGTTCGGGTTTACAAATTAGTTTCAAAGTAGTTTTTAATTATGTCGAATTCGTTGGTCGGCTTTTTTTTTGTAAGAAGTAAGAAATTTACCATTTACTTATGTTTTAGGATGTTTCCGAATAACTTACGTGTGGCCTATGGCATATTATTTTGTGTTGGCCCCGACATAGGCTTGTTTATTGTTATCGATGACTTTAAAGAGCCTTCTTTTGACCGTCATGACTAACAAAATTGTATTAATGCAATGGTGAAAAATGGCAAAAAAATGAGTCAGCCTGACCCTCCGTCGGTGACAGGCTGACACTTTTTTTCACCTCTGATGGGAATACGTGTCTTGACGAGACAAACACATTGATGTCTGTTTTGCTGTTCTATCTTCATTATGTCGTGAGTTATTGACAAAAAAAGTGATGGTGACCTCGCATGACCTTAAATGACCCAATAGGGGTCACTGAACAAAAATTACACTTGGATCATCAATAATATCCTATAATAACATGATCCATAAGTAATTGGACTAATATCATGCATATCCTTAGCATTTGTATATTTCCCCGTTGACTTATTATGGAGGTTACGAAATTGACCTGACCTTAGGTCATCGATATCAAAATTCCGAGATTAAGTAATTGTAAGTAGGTATGCCCTCATGACATCCTGTAAGTTTCAAACTGATCGGTGAAAATCTCTGGCTTTGGCACAACTGCAAACATTTTTGGAGGTGGGGTCACTTGACCTGGCCTGGTGACCTGACCTGAGATGACCTTAGGTTATTTTTTCTTCTTCAAAGTGTGCGAAATTGATGTCCTGACAGGGGTGCGAAAGCCCGGCGGCGCTGCTGGTTTTTCGCTATCTTTGAAAAACCTGAGGGGGCGGAAATCACCCCCCTCCCCCCCCCCCCCCTGCAGTGCGCGGGTTGACATCGGGTATCAGCGGCTTCCTCTCGTCACAAGCAACACGCTCGTCTTTGAATCGAAGCTCTAGCTCAATTAGGGGCGAAACGCTAGGGGGGAGTCGTACCAACCCCCTACCCGAACACGTAGTGATTTTGCCGTAACCGGGCGAGGGCTAACCTGCGAGTTACTGGGGTATATTTCATAACGCGACTTACTCGGGGAGGGGGCTATCCCCCCCCCCCCTCGGATCTCCGGAACTACTGGACCGAATGTAAAAATTCAAACGGCATTCGATAGCCCTCTGAAACTTATTGAGGGAAACATAATATTGTTGACCTCGGAGTCACCGATGACGTCACAGGTCAGGTCAAGTACAAAATGTTTGACCGTTTCAAAAGGTCTCGATGGATGGAATTGTCGCGCAAAATTGTGATATTAAACGCATAAGCAGTCAATAAATCGGTATGATTCGTGTGTCTGACACTTCCAAGTACCTTTCTAAGCTGTTTATGACCCTGGGTCAGGTTAAGGTCATCCGAGGTCACGAGGTCAAACTGCAGATTACGGTCATTAGGCGTTATAAAACATGTTTATGGGTTTGTTTTTCGTCTAGAACGCGAAAAATGATCTTAGAACATTGTTTTACCTCCATATAAATAGAAGTAAAGAGCAAAAACGGAAATGCGTTTTTTATGCATAGTAATGGTGTGAGAGGTGGTCGATTTTTGTCATTTGAAGGTCATAAGTCAGTCATTTTTGAAGATATCGACTTGAACTTTGGTACACATATTTACCGAACACGTATCGATCACATATAATCCGACTTTTGGATAATTCTGATTTTTTTTTTGAAAATTTTGTTTAAAGGGAAATAATGACCTTTTTCCACAAAAATGGAGTTAGCACTTGAAATCGCCAGACGAGACCAAAATATATTGTAAATTCATCACATTTTGCATGAAAACTTTCCTACCGAAAGATATTTCAAGTTAAAGTTGATAAGCGTTCCACACTTTTAACGACCGGTACTTGCAAGTACTTTTGGTCCTCATCAAACTGCGGGCTTTTCCCGTATTGTTTTTTTACGCAATGGAGTGGAAAATATATTGCGCGTTCTGTTTGTTGTGATTATATGCTCGGCGATCTTCTAAAACTAACAGCGATTGGAAAAAGTGGCAATAAAATCGGAAGCTCATCGATGCACATCAACGGCGACATAGTTAGTGGTTGCGACCCTCAATTTTTGAAAATAAATTCATTTGTTTTTAACATTAGGAGTATTGTATAATTTGTCTGTGGCTGTATATAACACTATGCTTTATATTATCATAAAAAAATAATAATTTTTCCCAAAAAAACTAACAAACAATAACACAAAGCTGGCAATTAAATCGGAAGCTCATCGATGCACATCGACGGCGACCTATTTAGCGTCGGCGATTTGTTTGCAAAGCATTGTCATGCTTCTCGGCGCACTTAACCATTGTGGCGAGTTGTTGCTAGTAGCGCTTTCGTTCTCCATGGCAACCAGGCGTGAGCCAATGAAAAGCCAGAACGTATTCCCTTTCTGGCTTTTGATTGGCTGACGCCTGGTTGCCATGGAGAACGAAAGCGCTACTAGCGTGTGTCCGAGCAGCGCTCAGTTTGATCAGAAATGTCACAGAGCCTCCAAAAATGCCGCAATCGATGTGAACAATGGTAGGGAAGGGCGAATTTGTCAATGACCTTCATGAAGTACACAAGGTACTTGTTTTGTATTTTTCCCAAACTTACAACTTCGAATTTGGGAATAATTTTATTTAATTCTTAAATTTAAATAAAATAATTTTAAAACCATAGCGGTAGCCTAAGAAATTGTTGCTAACAAAATCAAAAGGTCATTATTTCCCTTTAAAAAAATTATTTGGATTTCTCAAAATTTTGAATTTAAAAACTCTCCAATCCTAGATCGTAGTTTGAATGCCCGGTCTAATTTAAGTATTGTGATTTAAGACAATTGAGTTTATCTCAAACATCGTACCTTTGCCAGTGTTTTCCGCAAACCATTATTTTGCAACCAAAACCGAAGAACATGACGTCACTCTGACGTCATTCCCGGTTGACCTATCATAACCTCATATTTTTCCTTTTGCTAACATGTGTATAATTGATGTGAGCTAAGGTACTGCAAGTTTGGTGACGATAATGGTGTTTTTTGAGGAGTTATTACAAAATAACTGGAGGGGGAGCAAAAAATGCCCCCCCCCCCCAGTAAGTCGCGGGTTAAGAGGAATTCGGTAAAATGTTATTGCTCGTCCTAAAGACGAGCAATGACCTGATATTTGTTTCCATAGAAGCTGTTATTTATGGCACAGAGGCAAAGTCATTATACATTATCACCGATCGCTTTTTCATGTGAGGCTTGATCGTTTTTTTTTGTTGGGGGGGGGGGGGCAAACAGACCACTTTATGCCTTTGGGGAGGGAGGCATGGCCCTAAATGCCCCCCCCCCCCCTGGATCCGCCAGTGGTGCATGCCTCTTATACTGGAACGTTGACAGACATTGCTTTGGCTTCTTGTCTGTAAAGAAGCGAAACTGACCAAATTCAAGAATTAGATCACGATTACATATATTGATTATTTATGAAAAGTGGAATGTTGAGTACATCTTGAGAAAAATCGCAAATTACAACGAACTGTGTGACTGATAAAATGCCAAAAAGGTGGCCTAGCAAACTGGTTATGAAATAGGCAATAAGCTTCCTCATTTTGTGGTAAACCGGTATTGTGATAACCGATTCTTATCAAGAATATTTAACTTGTTCATTCATGAAATTCAACTCTGAAAACATACATGCATGGACCGATAGTTGTGTTGCAATCTTTGTACATTGCATATTTGCATATTCGTTATTAGCACCACTGGCGGATCCAGAGGGGGAGGGGGCACCAGGGGCAAATACCCCCTCCGCAGGAATCGGGGGGGGGGGGGGGCACTCAATACAAATATGCCCCCCCCCCCCTCCCCCGCTCGTTCCCAATTTATCGTAAAATCGTAAAAATTGTCTTTGCAGCAGTCAAAATCCAGCTATCCACAGTCACAAACCGGAAAATTTCGCGCCGCTTCGCGGCATGACACAACTTTCGCAATTGCTCATACAAATTTGTAAAATGGGAAAATGAATTCCATTAGGTAAGTGTCTGGCAGAGGCTCTCCTAGGCGGTAATTGCTGACACTGGTGGATCGAGGGGGCTTCAGGGGCAAATGCCCCCCCCCCCCTCCACAGGAGCTGAGAGGGGCATTCAATACATACAAGTATGCCCCGCGCGTTCCCTGCACTGCACGTGAAAAACAATGATCTTAGGAGAAAACTTCACGAAAACGGAAGTTTTTTTCTTGAGTGATTGAATTTGAAGTTTGTATGCATCCCTTTCTTGCAATGATAGACAAAACAGCACACCTGATGCAATTCAAGCAGCCCGGTGACACTTGACCCACGCCCCGTGTGTGTGTGGGGGGGGGGGGGCAGATTCAGCCCTCCTCTCGGATTTTCTCAATAACTTGAAAACTATGATAGATATCAACGTCAAACTTGCAGTACCTTATGCTGCATCAATTTCTCTGTCATGTCACTTAATTTCAATTAAATTGATGCTGTATTATGGGAAATAATGATATTTTAATGCCGCCATGTCATGCCATTTTTGGCGGAAAAACGATAAATGTTTCAACAATCGTAGCAAATATTTTTGAAGAAAATTGCCAATAAAAACGTCTAAAGAAAGAAAATGTAATTCTCTTCACAATGACAATCTTGGATTTTCGAAATTTTGTGTTATTGACCTCCAAAAATAGGAAAAACTGGGTTTTTTTCGGAGAACAAATCCACAAAATCAGTTTTGGTGAATTTGAAAAGTGAATTTCTTAAGCTCGAATACCAAAATAAGGCTTCCGGCCCAAATCCGCGGAGATAGAAATAGGGGTACCTTTTTGCCACAAAATGATGCCCCCCACGGAGAGAGGCTGGATCCGCCAGTGATTAGCACAATTAACAACTAAGTCGTAGTCATTCTGATCTGTATTTACATGCGCATTCGTAAGCGATAATATAATTCCATGAATATTAATGAACCTTACTATCAAAGAGTCCTAATAACAAGACATTCTTACCAGTACAAATTGTTATTCCATACATACAATTATGTATACACACGTACATTTTACTATTCATTTCAATAGCTTTATATTTCTTAAAACAAATACCTACTAAAATGAATGTTGTAAGCTATCAATGGCATGTGATAACAATACCAGGCTTATGAAACACGCTGTCAACAATCCACTGCCCCTACTCAGTACTCACTCACAGACATTTGGTGAGTATTTGTTTACAATCAGTGTTCCTGTCCTAATTATCGTCACTGCGTTACTACTTATCGGCGTCGTCTGCGTCTGGCGGAGCCTCCGTCAAGGATGGCTCCTGAGCGATGCTCTTTCCCTGCTCGTCCTCACCATCTGTCCGTGCCGCCGCTTCAGTATCAGCTATCTCACCCTCCGACCCAGCCGCCAGCAGTCTGTCTTCCTCGCTATCGAAGTCCTCGCCAGCCCTCCTCCACAGCAGGAACATCAGCACAATGCCGGCCACCACAGCCACCGCCATCACGATGCCGAGAGTTCCGCCAGAGTCGACTCCGGTCATGTGTCCCGTGCTACCCGCTCCTACGAAAGTGCTGGGCTTCTTATCGTGCGCACCTATCGGGCCGTACACAAACGGGTATGGTGTTACACTGGTGGAGCCATTCACTGACGACGTGATCAGCGGTACATCAGTGACGTTCTTCGATTGTGTTGTATATGTTGCGTTGGATGGTGGCATAATTGTTGTATTGATACGCTCAGTTACAAAGTGGCTGAATAATTGAACGCAGTCCTATCAAGCTTGAAAGCGTATAGCTGCATTTTCTTCTTAGTTTCGCGCCAGCATGGAGAAAAGATGAGCGACAAAAAATGTTCATAACTAAGAACAATATCCCGCTGTTAGCATAATCATTGTTCTTGATTTAATCAAATAAGACCATTGTGAAATTACTTCAGAGCTTCCAGTACCGCAAACCAAATTGAAGGCAGGGGGCCATTGAAGTACCAAGTGAAGTCAGTTGGAGATATATAACGGCGTAAACTTAGCTGGCCAAGAATGGTCAAGAAAGCCAAGCATTTACGACCAACGAATACGACCAGAAGTTGTTATAGGGCCTTGTGAAGAAAGACACTTCTTGAAGAAAATATTACCTGAGAAATACATATCACGTGCCCTAAGAATAACTGATATTTTCGATTAAAAAAAACTGACTGGTTTTAAAGTCTGACTGAATGACTGACTCAGGGGCGGTGGATTGTGGGGGGTAGGCACTGGCGGCCGCAGACGGCTGATCAAGGGGGGAGGGCAATATGACCAATGACCATTTTTTGGTCTTTTTTTTGGGGGGGAGAGGAGGCAAATCCAGTGAGAGACGTATTTCCAAAAAGTTGTTGAGTGAGGAGGGGGGGGGGGGGGGGTCGAGTCGTCAGCAGAATCGCATTTCATCTAGTGTAAATTGGTTTGCTCAGGGGAGGGGGTGAACCTGCCCTCCGCCTTGGTTACGTCCCTGTACTGAACGATATTTTATATCAAACTTGCTTCCACTTCACATCACACCTGTTGTAATCAAGCGAAATAAATGCATTCTTATCTCCAACAGACAACCGAGACGACCACACCTTTGACATCATAGAGGTGGTGGTGTCCGATTCAGAAAACCAGCGACTGCGTCAAATTACCATATTGAAATGGTAGCGCATCGATTGCTTGCTTCTTATTTTTTCTTTAAAACAACGGATTTTTGCACTAGAGGGATGTAGCGTAATTCAATCACACAGTGAATATCACATGTCGCTCCAGGGGCGGATACAAGGGAGGGGGCGATGGGGGCGATAGCCCCCCCCCCCCCCCCCCCACCGATTTCGAGTTGTTTATATTATTTCATATAAAAAGCGAAAATAGGGGCCTCCTCAAAATGAAGTGGGCCAAATCCGGGGAGTTTGTGTTAGGGGGGGGGGGTAGATATTAGGGGGCCTCCGATTTGAGATTTTCTGGACCATTCCTATTCATTTTTAGCTAATGTTGCCGGGCCCATGACGGGCACTGGGCCCATGACTGGTACCGGGGGCCTCCTGTCTGGGGACCGGTGGCCTCCTATCTAGTACCTGGGACATCCTGTCTAGTACCGGGGGACTTCTGTCTAGTACCGGGGGGCCTCCTATCTGGTACCGTGAACCTCATATCTAGTACAGGGGCCTCCTGTCTAGTACCGGGGGCTTCCTATCTAGCTAGTACCTGGGGCCTCCTGTCCTGCATGGGGGGCCTACTATCTAGTACGGGGCCTCCTGTCTAGGACCGAGGGCCTCCTGTCTGGTACCGTGGACCTCATATCTAGTACAGGGGCATCCTGTCTAGTACCTGAGGCCTCCTGTTTAGTACCGGGGGCCTCCCATCTAGTACCGAGGGCTTCCTGTCTAGTACCATGGGCCTCCTGTCAAAAAGTCGTCTGAAACGAGTCCAATGGAAACCAGCATGAGCGGCAGCTAAATTATTGCTGATACAACATTGTCGATTGTACCATAATTGACCTTTAGTCGCGAAATAAAAACTAGCGTGTTACCCGTAATCAGAGGAAGCCTATGGTGTCCGTTTTGAAGGTCTTGGGGTCAACTGGTGACCTCCCAACGTAGATCACTAACGCATTTGTCATTGACCTCATCATGGACACGGAGGTCATCGGTTGACCCAAAACCTGCAAACCGGACACCATTGACTTCCTCTCATGACGAGCGACTCGCCAGTTTCTGTTTCGTGACTTCAGGTTAATTAGGGGCCAGTGGACAATGTTGCACCAGCTGTTGGTTTAGCCGTCACGAACTCTGCTTTCCAGTGGACTCATTTTAGGCGTTTTTATTTTGTATTCTGATTTGTCGGTTGTGAAAACACCGAGGACTTTTGGCAATGTTTTGCCATAGAATTATCGATCAAGTCATATTTACATTATTCTTGGACAATTTTGATTTGTTAGCAGGGGCGTCGCTGTAGGGGGGACAGGCACTGCCCTTCCCCTCCCCCGCCAGTCGTCAGCCTGGGGGATTGTCCCCTCTAGTTTTGGAGACATAAATCCATACTTTGTTCGGAATTATTGCAGTTTTCAATATCATAAAAGGCATTTGGAAAACAAGTATTAGGGCAATGGAAATAGGGAAGGGATCAGGGCGATATTTGTACTTTTCTTGAGGCAAGATGGCATGAATCTAAATGGAATTTCGGTAGCAGAATAAATCAGGCATATTATGATACCAAATGTGCCCTATTGATTTATTTGTTTAGGCACACTTTGTGCTTGCTGAAAGGAAACAACGGCGGTGTTTATGGTTCTGCGTCCCTGTCGCAGTTCATATACTGTTCCGTTTCAACCGAGATTGAAGGAAACGGAGCTGACATGGATATAAGAAGTTCGTTCAATAAAAGGTACCTGATGAATCTGAAAATGTATTGTATTGAATAGGTACACCTGATCAATGAGACAGATATATCTATGCACGTTTTGGAGACGTTGGTAACCAACATGTTATTTCATTCGCTTTTGAATTCCTGGTAACACAGCGGAAAGGCCACTTTCAATATTGCAGTTTTTATGCCGGGTCCTGAACTCGGAAATATATATGATCCATAGAATCCAATCCATGGAAAACAGTCGGTCTGTCCTTTCCAACTGGTATGGAACAAATTGCCTCAAAATTAACGCGGCAAAGACGCAGCTCATCGCGCTCGGTACCCGCGAAATGACTCGGCGCCTTCCCCGAATCAGCATTACCTTTTCCGGCTCAACCATCACCTGCTCAAACACCGTCAAAACCCTATAGGTGTCTGGTTCGATAGTGACATGACTTTCGCCACACATACAGACGACGTGGTACGGCGGTATACTGGCACTTTGTGCGGACTGAGCCACAGCAGGCACAGTCTCCCCCAGTCAGTGATGGTTACGTTGGTGCAAGGTCTGGTGTTCTCGGCGATTCGGTACTGTCTGTCCGTATATGGCGCTAGCACTGCGACGCAACGCAGACGGCTTCATAAGTTAGTGAGGTTCGCTGCGCCAGTGGTCTCTGGCCGGAGGAAATACGATCATATGAGCGATGTGATTGATGACCTCTGCTGGCTTCATGTAGACAGCATGTATAAGTATCGCTACCTAGTGTTACTGCAAAAAAAAATGCTGACTACGTCTGAACCTCAAAACTTTGCCGAAAGTTTAATAACTTGGCAAAGTGTGCACGGGAGAGACACCCGACAGAGTGGAATGCTTGTTACACCCTCTATACGGACTGAGTCTGGGAGGCGTCGCTATTTGTACGGGGCTGTCGCTGAGTACAACGAGCTGCCGTCTGAGCTGCGTTGTTTGAATTTCGCTAGTTTTCAACGCGAGCTCAAAGAGTACCTGATGGAGCGTGTGCGTGAGACTTAGTTTTATGACTCACTGCACTCGTTTATGAGATATTGTGTTGTGATGTGTTCTGTGTGCTCTGTGATGTGTACCTACATGAAGTATGAGTGTTGCGTCACCCAAGTCCAATTATTTTAGCGTGTTTTGACTCGAGTCATATTATAGCCGTTGCATGCAGCGGATATGCCTCACAAAGTGAAATAAATATATGTATATATATTCCAAAGCTTTGGACTTAACCCTCGCCCTACGGGAGCTTTTTTCACCTTCGCCCTACGGGGTCCTAAAAAAACTGTTAACTGCCAAACCAAGCAAGATAGAGCAACGCAGTAAGCACCAACATGTTGCCTGTTATGTTTGGAATCTAACAGTATGCAATTTGTAGGTTTCGAGTCAATGACTGACCTTCCAGGTCAAGTGAATGACCTCAATCGATCACGTCCAGAACAGCGATTTTGCTTTGTCAGAAAACCTCAAAATTAGAAATGGATAAATGTTAACAAAAAGGCATGTTCCTAGACCAGTTTTGCCTCAGAAATAAAAAAAGAAGTAAATATTTATTCGTATCTGGTCAAACAAAGTCCAAAAAGTGATTAAAAAAAATGAAGTCATGAGTTTCTTACACTTAGAGAGCCATCAATCAGTCAAAAATGGAGATATTGCTTTGAAATTTGGCTTGAGTATTATCCATACTCAGTTCTCTCACATATATTCCGTTTTTTAACATCTTTGAAAATTTTGATTTTGTGGTGATTTAAAAAAAGTTTTTGTTCATTTTAGGGGTCAAAAACCCAAAATTTCGCAAATCCGAGATTGCCATTTGAAATAAAAAGACATTTTATATCTTCACTGAATTGCGTTTGCAATTTTCTTCAAAACTCTGTTTTATACGATTTTGCAAACATTTATCGTTTTTCCAACAACATGACGTCATTAAATCGTCATTTTTTCCCATATTTCTCAATCAATTTCAACTAAATTTTTACAGAATACGTATAATTGTTGTCAAATCAGTTGCTGCAAATTTCAGCAAGATGCGCTGTAAATGTAATAAGTTATGCAAGAAAAACCTCAGGAGGGGTCGTTTTAGGGGTCTCCCCCGTAGGGCGAGGGTTAATATATAAATTAAAAATGCAAGCCAATGTTTTGCCCAAAGGCGTTCGAAGTTTGCAAAGCGAGGTAGTTTTCAGATAACTAATTCATCTATTACTTCAAGTACATCAGTGACTTCATCTGCACCCATCTCGAACAGCCGTCAACAAACGGCTACCTCGCACACCGAGCCGGACGGCAGTCACCGGACCCAGGGTGATCCGTCCTCCTGGTACAGATACGAGCAGTGAGCACCCCGGATCGGTCAGCACTCAGAGCAGTGAGATGCGCTGAGCATATGAAGCAGATAGAAAAACACGCCAGTGACGTTGCCTCGTATCGCACCACCGACCTCCTAAATATCTATAAAATACCCTGACCCCCATAACCACAGAGTCAGTGTCTCCCGAAAGCAAAAAGCCAGTTCAGTGGCAGCCGGGAGGCGCCTACAAGTTCACGTCATATTAATCATGTGTAGAATTTCAGATTTTTGTGACCATGTATCGACGCAAAATTTGCATACGACCCTACATCCCCACTAACATGCACAATTTCGCGGTTGTGACTGCAAGGTGCGCGAAGTCATTAACACGCGCCCTGGAGGGCCTCTAATAATTACACGCCCTGGAGGGGGGCGGATTTCGCCCCCCCCCCCCCTATGATCTCGAAAACCACGCAACGTAACGACAAGCGGGAAACGACGTTAGATAGCTCGAGACAAGCTCTTTCTAAAGTATTTCGTTAATTTTTTTCTTCAGGTCAATATTGAGGTCACCAGAGGTCATCAAGGGTCAGATTTTCAAGTTTTCAAGACTTCGGTTCGAACACTCCCAAATATCTCGGGAACTATGATAGTTAGCAGCAAACGAAAAAAAGCAATCGAAAGTCATTGAAAAATGCAATCGACATAGATGTCCTCAGATTTGAGCTCAGGTCAATAGTTTAAGCTCCAGAGGTCAACGAATGTCAAAAAGGTGATTTTGTTTTCAAAACTGTTTTCCCCAAATAACCTTTTACCTAATAAAGATAAAGCAATAATGTTTACGCCATCGCGTGTGTCTTGTCAAGGCGCTTCGAATCATATTCATGATGACCGAGTTAGGTCAACTGAGAAATTTGACCTGAGGTCAAGGTCAAGTGGTGATCCAAGTTGGTCATGTTGCATATTGAGAGACGTGTATCGACGAGACAAACATATTGGTACCGTTTTCTCTTCTCTATCTTCATTATGTCGATAGTTATTGATAAAACCGTGTTGGCGGTCACAAAATTGACCTGACCTTAGGTCACCGATATTAGAAATCCGAGATACACAAATTGTTGGTATCTATGACCTTATGAAGTCCTACAAGATTGAAACCGATCGGCGTAAAACTGTGGCTGTGGTACTACTGCAAACGTTTTGGAGTTGAGGTCATCACGTGACCTGGCCTGGTGACTTGACCTGAGATGACCTGAGGCCAAGAATTTTACATAATGCGGGAAGTTCATTTATAAACAGGTATACAAAAAATGGCGGCGCTGCGCGCCGCCGTTTTTGCGCTATCCTCGAAAAACCGGAGGGGTGGGCGGATTTCGCCCCCCTCCAGGGCGCGTGTTAAGCAATCGGGTGACATCCGAACAGACAAACGGACAGGTATAGCTGCCACTTATTTTATTTAGGATGATGAAATAGCTCTCTATGTAACAAGAATAACTAGGATATCCCAGGCACTGCAGGGGTTTTCCGCCGGACACGGACTCCAGGGGTGGTTGATTTCCGCCCTCCCCACCCCCCCCCCCCCCCCCCCGTGAGATCTAGAAAACTACGCAACGTAGCGACAAGGAGAAAATGGCGTTTGATAGCTTGATACAAGTTATATCGAAAGTATTTCAGTATTTGTTTAGGTCGGGTCAAAATTGAGGTCACCATAGGTCACCAAATGTCAAATTTTCTTGTTTTTTCCTGTTTTAGGACTTCCAGAAATTCCCATATATCTCGGGAAACTAAGCTAGCTAGAAACAAACGGAAAAAGATCGCCAGCCATTTACATTTTCAAACGAATAATGTCCTCAAATTTGATCTCAGGTCAATATTTGAGGCTCCAGAGGTCAAAAAAGAAAAATTGCTGTTTTTTTGCAAAACCATATTTCGATAATAACTTTTTACCCAATGCCGATAACGAAAAACTGTTTACACCATTGTGTTTACCTCTTCAAGACACTTCGAATGACATACATTGTGACCGTGTTAGATCAACGTCATAATTTGACTACAGGTCACGTGACCTTGACATGAGGTCAATACCCAAGTAGGTCATGTTGCATATAGGGAGAAGTGTCTCGACCAGAAGAATACATTGCTGTCGGTTTTACTTCTCTATCTTCATTATGTCGCGAGTTATTGACAAACAAGTGATGGTAACCTCGAATGACCTCAAATGACCCAATAGGGGTCACTGAACAAAACCTACACTTGCATACTCAATAATATCCTATAATAACATGATCCAGAAGTAATTGGAATAATATCATGCATATCCTTGAAATAGAAATCAGTTGAATATTTCCCCATTGACTTATGAGGAGGTCACGAAATTGACCTGACCCTAGGTCACCGATATCATAATTCTGAGATAAATGAATTGTAAGTACTTATGCCCTCATGACACTCTGTAAGTTTCAAACTGATCGCTGAAAAACTCTGGCTTTGGCACAACTGCAAACGTTTTTGGATGTGGGGTTACTTGACCTAATCTGGTGACCTGACCTGAGATGACCCGAGGTTCATTTTTTTCAAAGTGTGTGAAATTGATGTCCTAACAGGTGTGTAAAAACGCGAATCCCCAAGCATCTTGTGTTACTCACGAGTTACTGGGGTATATTTCATAACGCGACTTACTGAGGGGGGCTATTCCCCCCCTCGGATCTCAGGAACTACTAGACTGAATGTAAAAATTCAAACGGCATTCGATAGCCCTAATAAATTTATTGTGAGAAACATAATATTGTTGACCTCAGGGTCACCGATGACGTCACAGATCAGGTCAAGTACAAAATGTTTGACCGTGTCAAAAGGTCTCGATGGATGGAATTGTCGCGCAAAATTGCGATATTAAACGCATAAGCTGTCGATAAATCGGTATGATTCGTGTGTCTGACACTTCTAAGTACATTTCTAAGCTGTTTATGACCTTGGGTCAGGTCAAGGTCATCCGAGGTCACGAGGTCAAACTGCAAATTACGGTCATTAGGCGTTGTAACACATGTTTATGTTTTTTTCTTTCTTGTCTAGAACGCGTAAAATGACTTTATAACATTGTTTGTTCCATATAAATAGAAGTAAAAAGCAAAAAAGGAAATGCGTTTTTTTTATGCATAGTAATGCTGTGAGAGGTGGTCGATTTTTGTCATTTAAAGGTCATAACTCAGTCATTTTTTTAAGATATCGACTTCAAATTTGATACACATATTCACCGCACACGTCTCGATCACATGTATTCCGGTTTTGGGATAATTCTGATTTGTTTCTTGAAAATTTTGTTTAAAAAATAGTATTTGGATTTCTTAAAATTTTGCATTTAGAACACAACAAAAATTCGAGATATCGGTTTGATAGCCCGGTCTATTGTCAGTAATTTGATTTAAGATAATTGAGTTTATCTCAAACATCGTACTTTTGCAGCGTTTTCCGCGAACTATGATTTTGCAACACAAAACGAAGAACATGACGTCACTCTGACGTCATTTCCGGTTGACCTATAATAACCTCATATTTTCCCTTTTGCCAACATGTGTAGAATTGATGTGAGAGAAGGTACTGCAAGTTTGGTAACCATACCGGTGTTTGTTTAGGAGGTATTGCAAAATAACGGGAGGGGGGGGGGTAAAAAAATAGCCCCCCAGTAACTCGCGGGTTAACATATTTTATTTTTGATAGCTTACATGTGTGGTGATTTAATTGTTGAAAAAGACTGTCATGATTGCTTGGCAGTGCCCATCGCATATACATAGAGTTTAGTGAACATTCCACCGTGAAAATTTCCGAAGAAGTTATTTGCATTCACCTGTTATAAATTAAAATACAATACATAAAGCCGGTACATGGAATTACAAATTGCGTTCCAAAATATACATTATTAAGTAAAAACTAATTTTCTTTCACATTTTCGCGAACCGATGGCTCATTCGGCACTTCGTCCCCCTCCCAAAAATCCGTGTCGACGCCCCGATGTATTAGTACCTATTATTGAAACCAATCGTCAACTTTTATCTCAGCCACCCTGTATATGCATGCAACTGAGTAGGTAACCGCCTGTTAGTGTCCGCTGGCTATATCTACAGTTTGGAGGTGGCGTCAGCAAAACATATGCACGCATCTGAGTAACCGTATATCTGTTAGTGGCCGGTGCGGAGACGCTGCAGTCCGTCCAGCCGAGCCGTTGGGCCATGTAATAGACGATGAAGGACTCGGACAGTAGCAGATTAAAGGAAACACATGATGGGGAACTGAAAATATCTGACACGGAATGCGGGTAGATTACGTGCAATGTGACAGCGAGCTGATATGGAGCAGCTCTGGTCTTGGACTCTGGCTTCTGCGTTGCTTATTACCTTAGCGTAGCTGAGCATCTCACCAGTCCTCCGGACTAAGTCACGAATTTGAGTCCATCCCTCAAAAACGTCCATTTGACGGCCTTTGTCAGTTGTAGACTGTATTGTTGTACTTAAGAAACGCGCCCTGTTGCCTGCATGTGGTTGCATATTCATTCGTATTTACTGCGGATACAGGGGGTCCCCAGGTGAGGTTAATATCAGGAATAAAAACATAAATAAAAACAAAGTTCACAATGGAGCCCCTCGAAATAAAGTGGCCCAAATCCGGGGAGTTTTACAATTTTGGGGTAGGTAGGGGGCCTCCGATTTGTAATAGATTTGTATCTCCCCTCCCTGGGAGATTTTCTGGATCCGTCCCTAGGTCGCACTGATCAGGGGCATCGTCGATAATTTTTGAGTTGGGGGGGGGGGGCGGGGGGGGGGGGGGGGCTGACATGGCTAGATAAAAATGTCCCCATGTTGTATGCGTGTATTTAAGCCTTTGCAGCATGTTTAATGTTGATTTGGATGTCATAGTAAGTACTTGTTATTGAGCGCCGCGAAGCTGCGCGAAATTTTTACGGGTTTGCCTGATCAAACCGCAAAATATAGGCGGTGGGACATGTAGAGGATAAGTAGCTAAAATGCTATTCACTTCACTCAATTCAGCATTACGACGAACCGAAGACGATGACGATGGCCACCGATGTGACGCCGCAAAGCGGCATGAAAAGTTAAATTTAGGTCGTGGAAAACGAAATTGTAATATTGCAACCAGACCGTGATTGGAGCTAAGCCTCAGGTAACCTCTTTTCCTGGTATTGAAATTAATGTAGTTTGTCATATACATTAGCTTCGGATAGTAACACACCATGGCCGGTGACAGTCAGCGCTCAATAGTACATATGATAATAATTACTGTATACATATGTAACTGTAAAGGCGACCGCACACTGGGCCATTCGGCGCGCGGAGGCCGCGATATCGCTGCGACTTTTCGCGCATCTGCAGCAACTTTCCGCGTCTGCGTCAGCCGAAACGATGAAAAACGCAAGCTAAACGCGCCGAGTGTCCGCTGGCGGAATGGCGGGAAAAGCTGGTCCGTACGAGCTTTTTCCGCGACTGAACGACGCGGAACCACGGACAACACAAACGTATCAGGCTAACAGTGGCGAATCTATGCAAGATAGAAGTTACAAAATGTGCACAGCATGTTTTTTGCCGCTTTGATTATTTGAATCGGAAATAATAATTTCTCAAAATGGTTATCCATAATCAAACGGTGACTGAATCAATCATTCATATTCCAAAATGAATCATGATTGAATCCTTCCAAAAAAAGGTGAATCAATAACCAGTCTTGTACTAGCCCGTAGGGTTCATGTGCTAAATGACCCATCTTCGGGAAGGTATATCTCCGATTCTGTCGAACCGAATTGGATTCAACTGCTTTCAAAAGATAGGTCGTTCAATTATCTTGTGACGATTTACTACCCTTTTTCACGTAACCCAGCCAAATTCCTACGGCGTACAGGGTGAAGATTTAATTGCACGCGGCACCGGCTGCATCCGCGGCTCGGATCGCATCCCGTTTCTCCGCGCGGAGGCGCCCCGAGCCAAATAGCACGGGCCTCTCAGCTGTTGTGTCGCCTTGCAAAATCGCAATGTCCCAATCGGTAATTAGCCGCACCCGTTAGAATCAGGGTAATAGAACAACGGGTAGAACAGTAATGCATGTAGCGCCCAAATGAATTAGACAAGATATAATTTGTATCGTAATTGTTTTGTCTATTATAAATTAAGGGTATTGTTTGCTATCCATAACTTCTATTTCCATAAATTACATCTTTATTTATTGTATTAAACGCCAGCAAATATACGAAGTCAAAGTAGTGTATTTGCAGTACATGTAGTAGCATTTGGAAGCGATCATATTAAATTATACTACGAAGTAGTTGTCGAAGTAGTGTATATTTCAGTACTGTAGTAGCATTTGGAAGCGATCAGCGGTCGTTCAGGCATTTTTTACCCCCAAGCCCATTTAACCCCTTTACGCCCAAAATATAGAAAAATGATAAGTAAAAAGGTTGTAGCTCAGACTTGTAGCTATCTGTTCCAGAAGTCGAATTTAAATATGTACAATAGGTTACGAGCCAGTCTCGTCTGAAAATCATCGATTTAACATGAGAACCCTATGGTGTAGTAGGTTTTTAACGCCCAAATGCCCGAGTGCTGCCAACTGTTACTGGTGGGGACTGGTTAGAATGGGGTATGCCAGTTGACAAGGGTGTAAATGGCGCTGATGTACAATGTGACCCAAGCGGCGATCACCGCCATTGGCGACAATGTATTAAAGGGAGTGTGCCTACTCACATCGCTTATTTGGGGTTATTGACATTGGTCTATAGAACATAATTTTCTGAATTGACCCATGACTTCGTTTCTCCAGATTCGCCCTAGTTGCTGAGATATTCCAAAGACTCCAGGAACTTGCTGGGAGCAAAAAGTTATCGGGTAGATTCCAAGAGGGCTTCCGCTACTAGAAGCACTGAAACTATCGATTCAACTGCTAGCATATTGTTAGGCCGGCCAATAGCAATTCAACAAAACAGCTCGTGCACGCTGATAGCAGCAGCCGAACAGAAACTGGACGGCCATCATGTTTTTCGATGATGGCTGTTTCGATTATAGCCGATGGCCATTTTTTTAAAGAATATTCAAATTTAGAGCTACGAAATTTGCACATAATACAAGTTTCGGTGGCAAGAACGAGCTGTGCAAAACTTGTATTTCTATCTTGCATGATGTGACCGTAATTGTATTGTCTTATGTGCGCCGTTTTACATAACATCTCCATAGTGGCGATCGTTCTATAGATATCGAAACAAAAAATAAGCAAAAAAACAATATAAGTGAAAATTCAACTAAAGGGGCTCCAGATGTGAATTTCATCATATACAACAATCAAACCAATAGATACTTACCGTATTAAAAAAAAATTGACATTCCAAAACAGTAGGCACACTCCCTTTAAAGGGAAGTAATGACCTTTTGATTTTGTTAGCAACAATTTCTTAGGCTACCGTTATGGTTTTAAAATTATTTTATTTAAATTTAAGAATTCAATAAAATTATTCCCAAATTCAAAGTTGTAAGTTTGGAAAAAATACAAGACAAGTGCCTTGTGTGCTTCCTGAAGGTCATTGACAAATTCGTCCTTCCCTACCAGTATTCGCAAAGCACTCGGCACTGCGCCACAATAGCAAAAGGCGAGGGAAATGCATATTGGATACAATATTATTACGTCATAAGTTTCTGAAGTATCAACTACTATGAAATACAGTGATAAAATACCTTTAATAATGATTAACAAGAAAATTAAAACTATTTGAATAAGTCTTTAATTAGCTTTCAACTCAAAATCAGATTTATTTTGCAATGCTACACAAGAATGGCACCAGTGACGTCATTAAGAAAGCCTGCTGCGGGACTTGGGTATACTAATCAGGAACAACTCGCCACAATGGTTAAGTGCGCCGAGAAGCATGACAATCGCTTTGTAAACAAATCGCCGACGCTAAATAGGTCGCCGTCGATGTGCATCGATGAGCTTCCGAATTAATTGCCAGTTTTGTGTTATTGTTTGTTAGTTTTTTTGGGAAAAATTAAAATGTCATGATAATATAAAGCATAGTGTTATATACAGCCACAGACAAATTATACAAAACTCCTTATGTTGAAAACAAATGAATCGATTTTCACAAATTGAGGGTCGCAACCACTAACTATGCCGCCGTTGATGTGCATCGATGAGCATCCGATTTTACTGCCACTTTTTACAATCGCTGTTAGTTTTAGAAGATCGCCGGGCATATAATCACAACAAGCAGAACGCACAATATATTTTCCACTCCATTGCGTAAAAAAGCAATACGGGAAAAGCCCGCAGTTTGATGAGGACCAAAAGTACTTGCAAGTACCGGTCGTTAAAAGTGTGGAACGCTTATCAACTTTAACTTGAAATATCTTTCGGTAGGAAAGTTTGCATGCCAAATGTGATGAATTTACAATATATTTTGGTCTCGTCTGGCGATTTCAAGTGCTAACTCCATTTTTGTGGAAAAAGGTCATTATTTCCCTTTAACCCGCGAGTTACTGGGGGGGGGGGATATTTTTTGCCCCCCCCTCCCGTAATTTTGCAATAATTCCTAAACGAACACCCGTATCGTCACCAAACTTGCAGTAACCTCTCTCACATCAATTATACACATGTTGGCAAAGTTAAAAATATAGGGCTATGATAGGTCAACCGGGAATGACGTCAGAGTGACGTCATGTTCTTCGGTTTTTGTTGCAAAATAATGGTTTGCGGAAAACGCTGTCAAAGGTACGATATTTGAGATAAACTAAATTGTTTTAAATCACATTACTGGCAATAGATCGGGCTATCAAACTGTTATCTCGGATTTTTGAGTTTTTTTTTAATTCAAAATTTTGAGAAATCCAAAGACATTTTTTTTTGTTTTTACACAATTTTCAAGAAAACAGAATTATCCAAAAACCGGGATATATGTGATCGAGACGTATGCGGTGAATATGTGTACCAAATTTAAAGTCGATATCTTTAAAAATGACCGAGTTATGACCTTTAAATGACAAAAATCGACCACTTCTCACAGCATTACTATGACAAAAAACGCATTTCCATTTTTGCTTTTTACTTTTATTTATATGGAACAAACAATGTTCTAAGGTCATTTTTCGCGTTCTAGCCGAAAAACAACCCCATAAACATGTGTTACAACGCCTAATGACCGTAATCTGCAGTTTGACCTCGTGACCTCGGATGACCTTGACCTGACCCAAGGTCATAAACAGCTTAGAAAGGTACTTAGAAGTGTCAGACACACGAATCATACCGATTTATCAAAGGCTTATGCGTTTAATATCGCAATTTTGCGCGACAATTCCATCCATAGAGACCTTTTGACACGGTCAAACATTTTGTACTTGACCTGACCTGTGACGTCATCGGTGACCCCGAGGTCAACAATATTATGTTTCCCTCGATAAATTTCCCAGGGATATCGAATGCCGTTTGAATTTTTACATTCAGTCCAGTAGTTCCGGAGATCAGAGGGAGGGGGGGGGGCAAAAAATAGCCCCCCCCCCAGTAAGTCGCGTTATGAAATATACCCCAGTAACTCGCGGGTTAAGTCACTGTTTGAGGGTGGCTCTAAAAATAGTTACGATGGAAAATGCTAAAGGGCCAAGTCTCGTGTGGTACGCTGAAACTTTCTGAGTTAAATGCTGCCATTTTTTATGATATAAATAATTGGGGTTGCACAAAATGGCCCCGAAGTCAACCATGCGTGGCGAGCCGTCATAAGGGCGATCGGGACGTCCGGCCCCAGCAGGCGATCGACCATGTCGTCTCGCCACGGCGGGCCGTCGTCTTCGGTGGCGACTGGCGAGGGCTGCGGCTCGGGTGAACGGCAGTATTTTAGTTTACCGTCTTTTTATAAATTAAGGCCGAATCATTTGAGTTAACAAATTTGCGAGGTCAGTTTCCGCGCTAAGCAGAGCTCGTTGCACAGGCACTGTACCCAACCATCAGACCTGGTAAACGGCAGAATTTAGAAGCAAAAGTTTTGCGTACCCGAACATACCTGGACAAGATCCGCCACGCCTTCTGGCGTCACCTGACTTGTGCGTGTGCGACGAGTGCGACCGCTGCCACCAGCCGCAGGCCATCCTAGTCAGGGACAAATAGCGAGTGCCGAAGCGACTCGAACCCAGCCTGCCACACTGAGTGAGGTCTGAAGCCCAGCGCTCTCCCGTCTGAGCTACAGGGGCGGACAAGTTAATGCTGGATAAACTGGGGATCCTGATATCTTTATTGGTTTCTGATCTATTGCTATTGCGAATAGGTCTCAGAAGGACAATATTGACCCGCCAGTCAATGTCGTGTTAAGTGTCATACACCAGTAACAATCAGTAAGATTGCTGGTGCTAACAATCCGTGTTATCTATGGCCTTTGCATCAATTTTGTAATTAAAATAATGATGAAATAATAATGATGATGCTACGAATATCTTCTAAACTGCTTGTAACGAAATAAATGCATGACGACTGGTTGATAAGAAAGTTAGAAATGTGGATAAACGAGAAAAAAAATCACCGTTACATACTGTTGATTTGTCTGGTATCTTTTGTATCGTAGTACGATATATTCTAAGCTACGTTTAACGAAAAATAGCGTAACCAGTAACGTAGCAAAATATAACGTAACGTAATTCGGTAGCGTAGCTTTGGCCTAAAAACCATATGTAACGTAGCGTAATTTCGTAGCGTAGCGTAGCGTAAGCCATCACTGCAGTCGCCCCTTCAAATCACCTTACTCTACCTGCATAAATGAAGGTTAATCCCACGAGTATTTATGAACTAATCCCTTCTCTGTAAAGTATTTATCTAATTTAATTTTGAAGGAAGCAAGTGTCACTGCATCAGCGACATCCCCTGGTAGCATATTCCAATATCCCACAACCCTTCTACTGAAAAAATACTGTCATAGCCTAGTCCTACTTTGTTTCATAATGAGTTTATGCTGATGACCTCTACCTCGATTTTCCCTATTGAACTCAAACATTCACATTAAATATCCAGAATGCTGACCATTTACAAATTTAAAGACTTTAATAGATCTCCTCTTACCATTCTATATCTAAGTGAAAACATACCCAATTTCTTTAATCTATCTTCATAAGGTAAACTACCAAGCCAATTAACCATCTTTGTTGCCCTTTTTAACTCTTTCTAACATCCAGCAATCTTTTTCATATGTTGGAGACCAGGCTTGTACACAATACTCCAAATGTGGTATAACGTATGCACAATACAGTTTTGTTATTACCTTTTAATTGCTGTAAATGTACATAATCATACATAACCAATCATAACCATAACCATAACTAATAACCAATCGTACGATACATAATACAAACTGACCTAAAATTTACAGCAATTAAGGTCGAAGGGACCCATGTTTAGAACGTGCCGCTCACATTCGCTCGCTGCGCTGCAGAATCTACCAGGGGCTGTCGCACCCCTGGACCCGCCAGACCATCTCATAGACAGTAATGTGTGGAGCTTTTCAGAGCAAGTTGGTGGGACAAAATATCATATTGGATGGTTGCTTTGCATGGCTGAGGTGAAAAATTGAACAGTTTAACACTAGGAAACCTTCAAATCTGAAAAAAGTTGGTGGGGAGAACATAAAAATGGTGGGGCCAAAATCAAAGTTGAAGAGGCAGTCGCCGCACCAATGGGGGGGGGGGGGGGGGAATTACTGAAACGAACATAAAATACAAATAGTTATAATTTAATCAGAATTTTTTACAGGGTAGACAAAATTAACACCAGACACATCCTAATGCCATACTTTGCATGCTATTGGTGATGAAGTCGATACTGACACACTACATCACCAATAACATGAAAAGTATGTTGTTAGGGCGTGTCCGGGGTTACAGTTGTTAACCCTGTTTCTCCCTTCACACTGACAACCCTTTGCCTGGTATGACTTTCAGACACTAACTTTCAGACACCAACACACCACCAATAACATGAAATAACAGGGGGTGAATTACTGAACCGAAGGTCAAATACAAACAGTTTTTAATTTAATCAGACTTTTTACAGGTAGGATAAACCTGTAAAGAAGCATTAACACCGGACACTTCCTAATGCCACACTTTTCATGTTATTGGTAATGACTGATGAAGTCGATTCCGACACACTACATCACAAATAACATGAAAAGTATGTTGTTAGGGCGTGTCCGGGGTTACAGTTGTTAACCCTGTTTCTCCCTTCAAACTGACAACCCTTTGCCTGGGATGACTTTCAGACACCAACACACCACCAATAACATGCAAATTTGATGTTTTGAGATGTACCAAATAACCACAACACCACCAGTAACGTGCCAAGTCTGGTGTGTTGACGTGTTAAGTTTACCCTACTTGCTATGCGATTTATTTTGTCCGCTTTTTGAGCAACTATATTATTAATTATTTTAACTTAACCTTACCTATTATATAAAGCAACAATGACAATCCGACAAGTGATTTGTGTACACATTAATGGATGACAATACACTACAACCCTCGGGCCAGCGCAAACAACGGTCCGGTGGTGACCCCGCCCAGAGAATCTAGGCGGACTAGACGGTGTCCGATGGGCAGACTGCCTCAATGTGGGAAGTGCCGGCCAGCTCGAAGAAGAGCACGTATGCCCCGCAGCTGGTGACACTGCACTGATTGACCGGACGCACCCGTGAGTCGTTGTACTCGTACCACTCGGCCGTGTGCGGGTGCTTGCAGTAGGCCGTGTAGTGGCCGGAGACCAGCGTGCCGGTGTGGTTGGCCACGCCGTACAGGTTGTACCTGCAGAACGTCTGGTCAGCCGAGTACGGCGACATGTCCAGCCCGGTCACGGGAATGTCCACAGCGGTGTTGAGTTTACTGTGGGACCTCTCCTGCGGCAAGAAACGTTCCAGGTGCACCACCAGGATGTGCGGGAACTTCTGGATCGACATGTTCTTGGTGCACTTTTGCCGCTTTTGGCACTTGGAACACGTCGGCTTGTCGTCTCCGTCGAGCACCTCCTCCTTTATGAAGAGGTCAAAACAGGCCTGCAGTTGGGATCGGCAGGCTCAGATCCCAGAACGGGTCGAACGTGACGGACGCGTGGCCGCACACCGTGCACAGCAGCGTCTGCTTGAGCTGGCCGACAAACAGATCAACTAACTTTGAGTTCTCTAGACGCAGGGTGCGATTCCAGGCCTCAACTGACTTCTGACTGGCGCTGAGACTTTCGTCTATGTCGGTAGTAATGGGCTTGGGCCGGCTGGTAACGCGATTTACATTCTCGTGCAGACCCTCCAGCAGGTACCTGAGGAACTCCTGCGCGTCCTGCTGCTGGTAGTCTATGAAGCGTGGCGCGAACCGCTGGATCTGTGACTTGAACGGCGCCGTCGTCAGCACCCGCTCAGACTCGTTTGAGTGCCGCCACAGGTCACACATCAGAGCGCCGAAAGCTCTGATCAGCGCCCCCTTCATGTCCGACTGGTCGACTGGTATAATTGTTTAGATACCTACATGACGCACATAGGGCGAACCCGGCGAACCTTACCTTGAACTCTGAAGGAGGAGGTGCTTCACAGAATTGCTGAAAAAAAACACATGCGTCGCTTCCGAAAGCGACGATCGCTCCAAATCGGGGTTTTAAAATGCTGCCATCATGCCTCTATAGTCATTGGTCAACAATAAAATATACTCTGGGTTTCTAAATTTGCTCCAAAATTTGAAACATATGCAGCGAAGTTGACTGATAAAACCAGCGGATCTGCGGGTTGGACGGCGGAGAGTCTCCCGTTCAAAGTCAATGAGTGGTCTTCCACGGTTCTCCCAAACCGCTGTCGACTGAAAAAGTATATTTCAGACAACTTGGTATAGTTTGTATGGTCTATAAAAGCAACTATATTTGTGGTATAATATGCTGCCAAACTGATATCACAGTTGTTATGTGGGACGCGTATTTTTTTGGTAGACTGGGACGCGTATTTCTTTGGTAGACAGTGCAATTTCATGTGTGAACCAATTCAGCAGAAATTGCCCTCTATTATCCCACGATTCAATGTAAAAAGCACACGCATGCAAAAATGTAGCATGTGGCCCCTCTGATGGACCATTTGTGATTAAAAAATAGCCAACCTAGCAAGAAAAAGACAAATTTTGTTCACCAACATCGTCCAGCATGACGGGGAATTTTACCACCCCTGGACGTGCTATTGACTATCGAACCCGTGCGTCCTATCTGTAATACCTCTCCCGAATGAGCCGGACCCTGTGTTCTATGAGTGTCTAATGTAAGTACTGAAGTGCTGAACTGTTACATATACTGCTCACCCTTCTCATGACGGATACCCGCTCGATTTACTGGCGGCAAACCGCTGGGCAATTGGCGTGCTTTTAACCCTCGCCCTACGGGAGCTTTTTCACCTTCGCCCTACGGGGGGGGGGGCTGACAGGCCCCCCTGCTAACTTCCAAACCCAGCAACTTAGAGAAATGCGGTAAGAACCAGCATGTTGCCTGTCATGAGAGGAATCTAACACCATGCGATTTTTAGGTTTAAGGTCGACGGGTGACCTTCCAGGTCAAGTGAATGACCTCGGATTTACCACGTCCAGAACAGCGATTTTGCTCTTCAGAAAACCTCAAAATTAGAAATTGATAAATTTAAATAAAAGGCATGTTCCTAGACCAGTTTTGGCTCAGAAATACAGAAAAGGTAATTATTTGTTCGTATCTTGTCAACAAAAAGTCAAAAAAGGTTATTTTTTAAAAATGACGTCATCAGTTTACTATATTTAGGGAGCCATCACTCAGTCAAAAATAAGATATTGCTTTGCAATCTGGTATGGGTATTGTTCATACTCAGTTCTCTCACATATATTCCGGTTTTTCTAACATCTTTGAAAAATTTGATTTTGTGGGGATTTTAAGAAAAAATACTATTTTTTTAAAAAATTTATGGGCCAAAAACTTCTTCTTTTTTTTAATTCGAGATTGCCATTTTAAAGAAAATGCCAGTTTGTATCTTTGATGAATTACGTTTGAAATTTTCCTTAAAACTCTGTTTCCTACGATTTTATTTTTTTGTTTTTTACCAACATGACGTCATCAAAACATGATTACTTCCCAAATTACTTAACCATTTTTTTTTACAGCATACGTATAATTGTTGTAAACTCAGCTACCGAAAATTTTAGCAAGATCCACTGCATGTGTAAAAAGTTATTCAAGAAAAACCTCAGGTGGGCAGTCAGGCCCCCCCCCCCGTTGGGCGAGGGTTAAACTACACCGCCTCCCCTGCGAGTACGGTCGGTACTAAAATTCCTTTGACATCTAAGTAATCGTGAACCTAAGGCCGAAAACGAACCAAAATGAACTGGTTATTTTAATGTAAGTGTATTAACATTGTGTGCCTACCGTGATCAATCGTTCGTAACCCTCATGTCTGCATGCCAGTCGGAAAAGAACCATACAGTACTTAATTTACATTGTGCGTATATACAAAGCATCGGCTATCGGCAAGTGTACTGGCTTCGGAAAATGCGCTGAAACAGCACTGCAATGCTTATCCCTAATGTAACCTTATGTAACGCGTGGGTCCGACACTGCTGGAACTATACACAGAGAACACACGTACGCACAATACCATTCCTACCGCGCGCACAAGGCCTACTGACCTGCCCCACTCTACATACACCTGCCCACTACATGTTAATTCGCTACGAACCTACCCCAATTTAAAGTTCCCAGTCTGGACGGTAACTTAAGTCACATAATTTAGCTTCTCTCTCCGAATTGGCTGGCATGAAATACTACTTAATATCGCTTGGCAAGGGTCACGGGCCTGGCAAAGTTAGGGAAAACGGAGGAGGGTGGAAAGGAGCGAGCAGACGTTCAGCGGCATACTTGCGGCAGAGAACACTCACATTGTAGCGCTGTCGGCGGCTGTCACCTCTGCCCGGCGGTCACCTGTCTGCGGCTGTCACCTCTACCCGGCGGTGCCCGCGGCACGTGCTGCTCTGCTACCCTCCGTCGACTCTCTGATCCGCGGCCTGTGTGTGCGCTCCCTCTCTGTGCGACGTTGCCTCTTTTTATACTGCGGCCCGGCGGTGTCTTGCTCTGGGTGTGGCCGACCCTGCGTCCTCTGATTGGCCGAGTGTCTCTGTACTTAGTTTTGCACATTCCGGTGCTTACCAATTCTTCAAAACTGCTGACGCCTTTTCTTATTCAATTTTGAGCTTAGAACCTTCTGGAACAAAGAACTTATTTGAATTCCTTGGGCGGATTTCATCGTTGATAATGGGCCACGCCCTTTCAATTCTTGTTTCGCGATACGTTGCTGGTGTCGACCCGTACATTTCTTGTCGATCTGATGAATCTGTCACGTGTCTATGGAGAATCCGAATATTTGATCGACCGCTGTGATTGTCATGATATGGATCTGTCTTGCTGTATCGGCTTTAATTGCCCCTCTTAACTATTTTTGACGGCCACCGCGTGCTTTTCTTTGAACATTTGCATACAGATTGGTCCATCATATCACTTTATCCGCAATGATCTATAGCTTTTCAACCGCTAACACCGCTGGAACTATACACCGAGAACACACGCACAATATATGTCGATAGGATATGGTGATTAACTACTTTCCGGATTTGTTCTTGGCATCAGTTCTTCAATCATTAGCTTTCCATCAACTCCTCTTGTTGCTTTGATTTCTTTATCTTCTGCTTACGCCGCCGTTGCTTGGTGCCATTCGTGTCGCTCCCGCGTTGCATGGAAAGAATCGCCTTCAGAATGCCTCCGTCCCCTCCAACTTTCGAAAGGTGGCGACGCCCTTGATTTGGTGAAAGCCAGCGAGTTTTCTCGGAGGCCAAAACATGGCATCTTTGCTCACAGCGCCATCTGAATTTTGATGTTGCAGACACTAGCGCCATCTATTTTCAACACTATTTGTAGGCTAAAACTTGAAAACCGCTGGATGTGCGTGGCTGATAATGTCACAACGTAAATCTACGACCAAGATTAGCCATAAAACATAGCTTCATCGAAATATGAGATGTAGGGTGTCTGAGGATCGGGCTCTCATCGGCCAGCAAGGCTAGCGTGACGTTTTCTGGGTGAGCCATGTAGCAGTTGTGGCTGATACTTGCCTGCACCACCCTAAGGTCGTCGCCGCTCAGACACTCCCGCTGCCGGCGGATCTGGTCAGACAGGTGTTGCGGCCAGTGAACCACGTGCCACTGGGACCGGATGCTGATGACAGCTGGTACGTAGACGGTCACCACATACCTGATCAGCTTCGCCATGCTGGCTGCTTGCTGCCACTGGGCTGCTCTGACTCACGTAGAGTCTAAGGAGCCGGCTCGGCGCGGTGTGCCAGCGCGCCTTGTGCATTTTGTCGTGGCGTTCCTCCGCCACGCCGCTGGCATCGCCGGTGACAATGGCCCGGGCACACTGACAGAGCAGTCTCAGATCTGAGCTGCACTGCGCCTCCACCGCGGCTGGAATGTCGGGAAACTCGGACATGCACAGGAGTAAAAACTCCGTCACGGATAGGGTGTGCACATCTTTAGCGATGACTTTCCCTATTTCGTCACTAGCATATATTTACCAACCAAAATCCTAGCATGTAGAAAATATTGTATCTGAAGATTAGTGTCCCGATAAGTGTCCTGCTTAGTGAATTTTACTCGAAAGGTTAAAAAGCGCTTGTGCTTTTGAAATTCACTAAGCAGGACACTTATCGGGACACTAATCTTCAGATGCAATATTTTCTACATGCTAAGATTTTTGGTTGGTAAATATATGCTAGTGACGAAATAGGGAAAGTCATCGCTAAAGATGTGCACACCCTATCCGTGACGGAGTTTTTACTCCTTTGCATGTCCGAGTTTCCCGACATTCCAGCCGCGGTGGAGGCGCAGTGCAGCTCAGACTTGAGGCTGCTCTGTCAGTGTGCCCGGGCCGTTGTCACCGGCGATGCCAGCGGCGTGGCGGAGAAACGCCACGACAAAATGCACAAGGCGCGCTGGCACACCGCACCGAGCCAGCTCCTTAGACTCTACGTGAGTCAGAGCCAGCCCAGTGGCAGCAAGCAGCCAGCATGGCGAAGCTGGTCAGGTATGTGGTGACCGTCTACGTACCAGCTGTCATCAGCATCCAGTCCCAGTGGGACGTGGTTCACGGACTGCAACACCTGTCTGACCAGATCCGCCGGTAGCGGGAGTGTCTGAGCGGCGACGACCTCAGGGTGGTGCAGGCCAGTATCAGCCACAACTGCTACATGGTTCACCCAGACAACGTAACGCTAGCCATGCTGTCCGATGAGAGCCCGAACCTCAGACAGTCAGATCCTCTACATGCTAAGATTTTGGGTTGGTAAATGGGTAATCTTCATCTCCTATTTCGATGAAGCTATGTTTTATGGGTAATCTGGGCCGTATATTTACGTTGTGACATTATCAGCCACGTACATCCAGCGGTTTTCGAGTTTTAGCCTAAAAATGGTGTTGAAAATAGATGGTGCTAGTGTCTGCAACAGCAAAAAGCAGATGGCGCTGTGAGCGAAGATGCCATGTTTTGGCCTTCGAGGAAACTCGCTGGCTTTCACTAAATGCTTTATTTCTCGTCACTACTGGTGTCAAATGAACTGTAATTAAACGAACTTCATTTGAACTGCATCATATGTGCACTTACCTCCTTAATTTGCGAGCAGTGCGGCCAAAGACGCACAAATTGATGATGTGGAGCAGCTTTGAGCGGCTTGGGCCATCGCAGGAATTGAAAATGTTTCAAATCTGATCCAAAATTTGGCTTCAGCGCATCAATATGCACCAGATCCGATATCCGGAGCAGGATTTTGAACCATCAACTGCAAAACGGGTCGCCCTTGACTATCTATCAGCTCAAAAACCGTTGCGCAGACTTTTGGTTGTGACGTCACAACTCGGTGACCTGACCTGGTCTGGAACTTCTTCTGGTGTCAAAATGTTTCAAATGAATCGTTCTACCAGCCTACCAAACTTCATTGATGTCACTGAAGGGAATTGGAAGTTATTGATAATAAACAGAGGGGCGAACGACCACTTTGTGGCGTCCTGTCATTGCTATTAACCCTCGCCCGGGTAGGGGGTGGAAGCCACCCCCCTCGGTTTTTCTGAAATAACTCACGTAGTTTCCAACGGATTTCGATACAACTTTCAGTACCTTACTTTGGAATTTTGTACACATACTTTGGAATTTTGTACACATACTTTGAAGAAGAAAAAAATTATAACCCACATGACCCGTGACCTATGCCCTGTTTCTCAAGGTCATGTCAGACGCAACTGGCGTCCCGCAGTATCGATGCTTGTAACTTGTGCAGTTTCATAGTGTTTGTTATTCAGGAGCATATGCACAGGTGTTTATAGGTGACAGTCGTGCTGTATAGAACACAATTTAAATTGTACAAATTGTAACAAATTGTAAATTGTATAGAACACAATTGGCGCCCACCCAAAGCCGAAGCGTCCGAATTGGCCGAGACTTGACTTTGAAAAGTCTATCTGTCTTATAAGGTATTGGTCACAAATCTCCTACGGCCCCAAAGTCGAGCCATAGTCATTCTTGCTGTTTTATTCATGTTGTATTATGAAAGAGGCTATGGTCGTTGAAAATATAATTAATTGTATACGCATTTTAATTGTAAAGTGCACTGACGTAATGGTGATATTGAGTTTGCAACATTTAAAAGCAAATCATAGTCCGCAAAGAAGTGATTCTAAATAGTGATGAGCCGACTCCAATTTTACGAATGTGTGCCAATCATGAGTGGTGCAAATGTATTTTTTTATCTAATGGGGGAGTTTCGGGAACCAAATTTTGCAGGTGAAATCGGACACGCTTAATCTACCAATACACACCAAAAACTCCATATTGGCTTGCAAGGTGGCAATATCCCTTTAAAAAAGGCGCTCGATGGATTACCAAAAATGCATCGCTGAATACCGCATAAGCTTAGCTTTCGGAGGTGCATCTCCCGTAGTTTGACCCCTCCGAACCCTTCCAACGAACCGTGCCCATAACTGACAGTCGTATTCGGAGTCGGCAACATTTTTCCGACTGACTGGCCGAGACCACCGGCTCCGAGTCCGACTCCGCACGCTAATGCGATCTGAGCAGATGATCATTATGCGAGCGAGCGATAATGTGATCGATAATGACTTCGTGGGCAGGGGCTTTTCCCGTCCGAACGATGCAATATCCATTTGGCGAACTTATCTTTGTGTACCCGTTCCAGCTGAGACCTGTATCCGGCAGTTATGTGCAAACATAGAATGCAGGTTCGATGATCTTTCTGCCAGAGCTGCCGGCACGAAGTACTGTGAAATTAGCATGGACGAGGACAGCAAGGACTACCGCATCAGGCACCGCGGGCTTCAGCGCTGGCCCGCCGTTTACCCCGAGTATCTCTCGGTACTCGGGGTCATCTCATCGAGATCTCATGAGGATCATGTCATCGCCCTGCCTGGGGCATCGTTCGCAGCGGCGATCTGCTGCTGGGCTGCGACCTTCCCGGTATTGAACATCAAGTTCCCGGCTCGCAACCCCAGGAACCTGTGTGTGTTCATGTACCGAGAGGTACTCGGGGTAAACGGCGGGCCAGCGCTGAAGCCTGCGGTGCTGAACTTCTTACGCACCATGCAAACCAGCCACGACTGAGGTTCCTGCTCAGCCGTGGGAACACCGGGAAGGTCGCAGCCCAGCAGTGCTCACTCAGCCCACGCGGCGGGCCCGTGGTGCTCTACTGTTTTGCGCGCCCACGCGCTGTAGAACCAGTCACTCGCTGTAAAACCGGTCACGCGCTGTAGAACCGGTCACGCGCCGTAGAACTAGTCACGCGTCGCAGAACCGGTCACGCGCCGTAGAACTGGTCACGCGCCGTAGAATTGGTCACGCGCCGTAGAACCGGTCACGCGCCGTAGAACCGGTCACGCGCCGTAGAACCGGTCACGCGCCGTAGAACCGGTCACGCGCCGTAGAACCGGTCACGCGCCGTAGAACTGGTCACGCTCCGTAGAACCAGTCACGCGCCGTAGAACCGGTCACTCGCTGTAGAACCAGTCACTGGCCATAACGGCTGAGGTGGCGAGGAAGCAAAAAGGTCATGGTTTTCCGTTAATAAAATTCCGTTTTCCACAATGTTTATGTTGTGTTTGGTGTTGTCTGGCGGTGCGGACGAATGCGCGAGTCATCGGATGACGTTCGTAGTAGAAGCCTGCTATTGGCTGGTAGGAATAGCAGTGGCATTCCAGAGCGTGTTCCAGAACGAGCCGTAGACCCATTACGAAACAAAATTGGTTCAGTAGCCTCCGTGTTTTCCCCTTGTTTCGACATGGTTAGCTTGCCAGAACCAGCTGTATACTCATTATAACCCTTGTCAGTTAACTAGCCTCCCTCATTTCACACTTGTTTTGAGGCCATTTACTCACCAGCTGGGTGGTAATTAAACACGCCTGAACACAGAGCCTGCTCATTCAACAAGTGAAACAGACTGACAATACTCATCGGACACGCCAGGAACAAGCTGCTACCTGCTAGGATTTAGTTGACGAGTGCTGAACGAGCCGGCAACGAGGCAACTGCTCAGCATGGCAGGCAGGGGCCTGGTCAAACATACCATGTAGCTCCGCAATTTAGCGTTGGGAATCATTTAACGAGGAGCTTGTTAATATGTTTTACAGTGTACTTGCTTCATCAGAATATGATATTACCTATGCCAATTCTTACCTGTATTTTCCTCCACATGACATTACATGTTATTACCAGGGGTGGTAAAAACGCTTCAAGTAGCGCCCACCTAATCTGGTATTGGAAAATTCGGCCCCAGGTATAAGTACCGCGGCATGAAGTGTCATTTACTGGCTCGACATCGTGACTTTTGCTCACAGTGCGGTGACACAGACAAGGGCAGATCCAGAATGGGTGGTTTGGGTGAATTTGGGGGTGGGCGGCAAATCCCAATAAGTATCGCACAATTCTGAAAACTCATCGGATTTCGCTTGCTTGTGCATCGATAACTGATTTAACCTTCGCCCGGGTGGGGGGGGGGGGGGGGAGTGGGGTTGGATGACACCCCCTCGGTTTTTTCTAGAATAACTCGCGTAGTTTCTAACCGATTGCGATGAAACTTGCAGTACCCTACTTTTGAAAAAGTTGACACAGAATCTGAAAAATTTGCATTTCTAACCCACATGACCCGTGACCTATAACCTGTTTCTAAAGGTCATGTCAGGCGCAACTGGCGTCCCGCAGATCGATGCATGTAACTTGTGCAGTTTCCGAGCGTGTGTTGTTCAGGAGCATATGCAAAGGTGTTTGCAGGTGACAGTTGTGGTTTTCACTGATATTGTGACCTCGATTGACCTTTTCATAGGTCAACTGAGGTCATTGACCTCCGATGAACACATATTACTTGTTTGGGCTTCCGACGGTTTCTAGGACAATTTGTGACGCTGATTTCAAATTTGGGATCCATTTTATATAATTATATGTTCCACTGGGGTCATACACATCCACAGGTCAACAGAAGTCACTGACCTCAGATGACCTGACATGACCTTTTTGGAATTTGCAGTTTATAGTACATTTTGTGACGCTGATTACGAATTTGGCACCTATTAAGCATTGATATACTCATTCACGATTCTAGCTCGATAAAATTCAATTTATACGCATTTCCATTTTTGATGACTTTTGGGTCATTGACATGACCTCAGAGGTCACTTAATGACCCAATACCTTAAACTCGGGTATCAGCGGCTTCCTCTCGTCACAAGCAACACATTAGTCTTCGAATCGAAGCTCTAGCTCAATTAGGGGCGAAAGGCTAAGGGGGGGGGGATGTCGTACCCCCCCCCCCTACCCGAACACGTAGTGATTTTGCCCTAACCGGGCGAGGGTTAAAACAAACTTGCCTTAGTAAAAGTTGCTTAGATTTTATATTATCTCAGGAAATGTGTCAAATTTGCTCCAATTTCAGGTGGTTTGGGGAGGGGGCGTGGCCCGTGGCCTTCCTCTGGACCCGCCCATGGACAACACAGAACATTGGTTGTATGAAAGAATATGTGCATTGGAGATGCACTTTACAGCTAACAACTTTGAAAAGCTGGTGAGGTACAGTACTTCAAGCAAGGTTAGCAAGTCGGCCCCAATCAAGGTGGTGAGAATGCTAAATTTTTGACCAAAAGATAGGCTTATCACAAGCTTAGCTTTTAACCCTCGCCCTACGGGAGCTTTTTCCCCTTCCCCCTACGGGGGGGGGGGGCTGACAGCCCCCCCCCCCTGTTAACTTCCAAACCAAGCAACTTAGGATCAATGCGACAAGAACCAGTATGTTGCCTGTCATGAGAGGAATCTAAGAGCATGCGATTTTTAGGTTTCAGGTCAACGGGTGACCTTCCAGGTCAAGTCAATGACCTCGGATTTACCACGTCCACAAAAGCGATTTTGCTGTTCAGAAAACATCAAAATTAGAATATGATAAATGTAAATAAAAAGGCATGTTCCTAGACCAGTTTTGGCTCAGAAATACAGAAGAGGTAATTATTTGTTCGTATCTTGTCCACAAAAGTAAAAAAAAGTTATTTAAAAAAAGGACGTCATGAGTTTCTTACACTTAGGGAGCCATCACCCAGTCAAAAATAAAGATATTGCTTTGAAATTTGGTATGGGTATTTTCCATACTCAGTTCTCTCACATTATTCCGGTTTTTCTAACATCTATGAAAATGATTATGTTGTGGGGATTTTTCCAAAACAAATCCGTTTTTTTTTATTTTAGGGGTCAAAAACTCAAAATTTTAGAAATCTAAGATTATCATTTAAGATAATGCCATTTTGTATCTTCGATGAATTGTGTTTGGAATTTCCATTAAAATTATATTTTCTACCATTTTAAAAATATTTATGTTTTTCCACCAACATGACGTCATCAAAACATGATTATCTCCAAAATTGCTTAACCAATTTCAAATAAATTTTTACATCATACGTATAATTGTTGTAAACTTAGCTACTGAAAATTTCAGCAAGATGCACTGCATGAGTAAAAAGTTATTTAAGAAAAACCTCAGGGGGGGGGGGGGCTGTCAGCCCCCCCCCCCCCCCCGTAGGGCGATGGTTAATTTTCTACTGAAGCTGGGTAGACAAACATCCATTTTATGTTCTGTTGTTAGATCATGTGGTATTAGATCATCATGATCACATTTGAGCCCATGGTGGCCAAATTCAGAGACTTAGATGGAATTGAGGGATGTCAAAAATTGTATTTCTTATCAAAAATGGTAGTATGAAGGAGGTGTCTGGGTCAGACTTGTCAATGATTCATATTTGTCATGAGTCGATTCACAGTGATTCACGGACCATAATGAATGATTCAATCATGATTCAATCACTCAACATTACCATAATGAATGATTCAATCATGATTCAATCACTCAACATTACCATAAAAAAATTATTCAATCATGATTCAATCACTCAACATTACCATAATGAATGTTTCAATCATGATTCAATCACTCAACATTACCATAATGAATAATTCAATCATGATTCAATCACTCAACATTAAAGGGAAGTGTCGACTCCTTTGTCTAACTCCTTTGATTTTGAATGTGCGACTCTAAGATGTTATGACGTGATAGGGAGGTCATGCTCTACCTGTGTGCCAATTTGCATGCACATCACAATAGTCTGCTGTTTGACCTTAAACATATGACCTGCTCTAACTCCTTTAATTTTAGATGTGCGACTCTAAGATTTCACCAGAATGATCACTAGGTCGTGATCTATCTGTGTGCCAATTTTGAAGCCAATCCAAATAGTCCGCGAATGTATTTCCGAATGTGAATGTGAATGTGAGCCAATTGGACACGCGTGTTGTTTATTTGATTATAAAATTATATTTATGATATTTATTATAATTGCAAATTCCAAGTTCCAAAAGCATTAATGACTTTACGTTTCACTTTTTTAAGCGAATAGAACATTTATTTTGATTTGCATTAGGTATTATTTTTTTATAAAGCATGATGTGGAATAAAGCGGCGCCGATGCGACAGTGATATTTGGGACATGCGGAGGTCATGCAAATGTTTGTTTATGATTTAGTTTTTGATATGGTATAGCCTAGAAATTAGGAAAAGGTGGGTACCTTTTGATAAATTTTCGTGTGAAAAAGGTGTGCGTGTACTGTGTGGTTTATGAACTAAAGTATGAGTTAGTTACCTTTTCTAAGAATTTAGTAGCCTACCCCTAACCCTACCAGTTCCAAGGTATTCACCCAGTTAGGGCTGATTGAACAGTGGTTTTGTGCCCACTGGAGTTGGACACAAAGCCTCGCTTTCTTTACGCATATATGAATTACAGGCTACAGCTCAGGACACAAAGCTCATATAATTGGCCATTAAGTGCCTGGTTTGTCCACAGGGCACAGGTGAATGCTGGGCCGCTGGCATATTTTGTGGACAGTTTATGCTGTTCGACCAAAAAAGAATGATTCTTTGAGCAATGAATGATTCAATCAGCCTATTTTTCTCTGTATGAATGATTCAATCAGTGACTCACAACAGGTCTGCGCATGAGGTGAATCGATTCATAAGTCATTCATTTGAAATAAGAATGATTCAATCAAAAGTGGTCGATTCACATTGAATCATTGACAAGTCTGGTCTGGGTCTAAAAACACGAAAATGAGGTCAAAATTGTAATGTTTTTTAAAGATGGACACACCCATTTCATGCTCTCTTATCTGGCAACATGAAATAATGTTGACATGCCTCCCCCTAACTTCCTGAATTTGGCCACAATGTTTGAGCCAGGTGCACAAAACTGCCCAAGTCATACAACTGGACAGTACCATACTGTGCATGATTGCATTACAGCAGCAATTGTTGAAATTAGTTTCACTGTGTCACTTTACAAATTATTTAGCAATGAGCAACTGATGAACAATGAGCAATGAGCACCTTATACCTACAATGTCACCTAATTTGAAAGCTGGAATCAGTTAGATAACTACAAAAGGACAATAATACCTGTTAAAAAGGGAACAAGAAAATGACAATGATACCTGTTAAAAAGGAACTGAAAAAGATAATGATACCTGTTAAAAAACAATGGAATGTTAATATTCTCTCTCAAATGGATAACATCTTCATATACTGCAGGCTGAAACTTAGTGGCCAAGCAAAATTCACATTTTGAAGGGAACAACATTCAACAATGCAGGTGGGCATAGGATGGCCTCTCATCCCTCTTATTGCCATGAAATTCAATATTTTCATGACAAAGCATGAAATAAAATGTATATATATATATATATATATATATATATATATATATATATATATATATATATATATATATATATAATATATATATATATATATATATATATATATATATATATATATATATATATATATATATATATACATATATATATATATATATATATATATATATATATATATATATATATATATATATATATATATATATATATATATATATATATATATATATATATATATATATATATATAATATATATATATATATATATATATATATATATATATATATATATATATTATATATATATTTATATATATATATATATATATATATATATATATATATATATATATGTATATATATATATATATATATATTATATATATATATATATATAATATATATATATATATATATATATTATATATATATATATATATATATATATATATTATATATATATATATATATATATATATTATATACTAATATATATATAT